>PVJC01011294.1:0-41979 GCA_004026665.1 Murina feae
CCTTTCAGCATTTCATATAATACTGGTTAGGTGGTGATGAACTCCTTTAGCTTTTTTTTGTGAAGCTCTTTATCTGACCTTCAATTCTGAATGATAGCCTTGCTGGGTAAAGTAGTTTTGGCTGTAGGTTCTTGCTGTTCATCACTTTGAATATTTCTTGCCACTCCCTTCTGGCCTGCAGAGTTTCTGTTGAGAAATCAGCTGATAGTCGTATGGGTCTCCCCTTGTAGGTAACTAACTGCTTTTCTCTTGCAGCTTTTAAGACTCTCTCTTTGTCTTTTGCTCTTGGCATTTTAATTATGATGTGTCTTGGTGTGGTCCTTCTTAGGTTCCTTTTGTTTGGAGTTCTCTGCGCTTCCTGGACTTGGAAGTCTATTTCTTTCACCAGGTGGGGGAAGTTTTCTGTCATTATTTCTTCAAATAGGTTTTCAATATCTTGCTCTTTCTCTTCTTCTGGTACCCCTATAATTCTGATGTTGGTATGTTTGAGGTTGTCCCAGAGACTCCTTACACTATCTTCATACTTTTTGATTTTTCATTTGTTTGTTTGTTTGTTTTTTTGTTTTGGCTTTTTTGGCTGGGTGGGTTTTGCTTCTTCATATTTCATATCTTTGACTTGATTCTTGCGATCCTCTCGTCTGTTGTTGGATCTCTGTATATTATTCTTTATTTCAGTCAGTGTATGCTTAATTTCTAGCTGGTTCTTTTTCATATGCTCAAGGGTCTCACTAAATTTATCAGTAGTCTCTAGAAACTTCTTGAAAAACCTGATAACCGTGGTTTTGAACTCTATATCCAGTAGTTTGCGTTCCTCCATTTCTGTCTTTTGTGATCTGTTTCTTAGTCTCCGCATTTTGGCTTTCTGTGCTAGGTGTCCTATAGGGCCTAGTGATTCAGCCTCCCCAATCACCGGGGGTGGACACTCTTGTTGTACGTCTTTGAAAGCTGGGTGCACAGCCTTGTTGTAGTTATCACTGGGAGGTATCACTGGGGGGAAATGACCTGCAGGCCTTTCTCCTCGTTGTTTGGAGTTTGGATCTATTGGAGTTCTGTCTCAGCTGCAGACCCTTAGGTTATGCTGCAGGCAGGCAGGTGCACAGCTTGAGCGGGGTTGTAGGTGGGGTGGGGCGGGGTCTCAGAATCACCGGGGGTGGAGCGACTCACAATGGCGTCCCCTCTGCTGATGCTGAAGTTTCTACCAGGTTTGGCGTCTCCAAGCCCTGGGGTCTGCGCACGATTCTCAGTCCCCGAATCTCCACATCAGTGATAGCTGTGAATAGCACTGCTAGAATGCCACTGGTCTTCCGCCGCCCCATTGCCCTACAGCCCGCATTGCATTCAGTGAAACCCGGGAGTTTATAATCTTCTAAGCCGCGGACCCGATCGCCGCTGCCATCCTTTCATCCGTGCTGCCATGTGCTGCGCCGCCTCTGTTTTGCAGTCTGTACCTTTCAGTTTGGGTGCCGGGAGCTTCCATTCAGTCTCAAAGCACTCCTCTTGCCTTCTAGATGTAACGCTTCTCCTCCCTTGGTTCTGGAGGATGGCCGTTTATCTGTATAGTTGTATTTCTATAATGTAGATGTGGAGGCTGTGCATTTAGGTATATACCTCATGCTGCCATCTTGGTTCTCAACATTTATATTTTTTAAAAATACTGTGGTACTGGTATAATGATATTAGACCCAGACTCAAATCATATACAAAAAGTAACTAAAAATAAATCTAAGAGCTAAAACTATAAAAATTTTAGAAAATAACAGGTGTAAATCTGTGTAACCTTGGATTAAGCAACAATTTCTTATTATGACACCAAAATCACCAGCAGCAAAAAATAAAAGAAAAAAAAATTAGATTTTATTAAAATTTAAAATTTTTGTATATCGAAGAACACTATCAAGAAAAATGAAAAAACTGTCCTAGCCAGTTTGGCTCAGTGGATAGAGTGTCGACCTGCCAACTGAAGGGTCCCTGGTTCGATTCCTGTCAAGATCACATGCCTGGATTGCAGGATCGGTCCCTAGTAGGGGGCATGCAGGAGGCAGTTGATCAATGATTCTTTCTCATCATTGATGTTTCTATCCCCTTCCCTCTCCCTTCCTCTCTGAAAATCAATAAGAATATTTAAAAAAAAAAAACAAAACAAAAACAGCCCTAGCCAGTTTGGCTCAGTGAATAGAGCGTCGGCCTGTGAACTGAAGGGTCCTGGATTCGATTTCGGTCAAGGGCACAAACCTCAGTTGCAGGTTCCTGGCTAGGGTATGTGCAGGAGGTAACCAATTGATGTGTCTCTCTCATATGTATGTTTCTCTGCGTCTGTCCCTCCCCCTTCCGTTCTATAAAAATCAATAGAAAAATATCCTTAACTGAGGATTAACCAAAAAATAAAAAAATGAAAATGAAAAAACAGCCCATAGAATAGGGAAATGTTTGCAAATCATGTTTCTGATAAGGATTTAGTATCCAGAATATATAAAGAACTCTTACAATTCAAAAAAAGGGGGCAAATAATCCCACTTCAATATGGGCAAGTGATTTGAACAGACATTTCTTAAAGTATAAATGGTCATTACACACTTGGAAAGATAGATGTTCAGGTCCTGGGCAGGTGATAGCTCACTTGTTTGGAGCATCATCCCAATATGTCAGGGTGTGGGTTTGATCCCCAGTCAGGGCACATACAAGAATCTACCAATAAATGCATAAATAAGTGGAACAAATTGATGTTTCTTCTCTCTCTCTTTCTCTCTCTCTCAAATATCAATTTTAAATAAAGATAGATGCTCAGCACCATTCATCTTTGGGAAATGCAAATCAAAATCACAAGGAAATACCATTTCATACCAACTTTGCTGGCTATAATTCTTTTTAAATATTTTATTGATTTTTTACAGAGAAGAAGGGAGAGAGATAGAGAGTTAGAAACATCGATGAGAGAGAAACATCAATCAGCTGTCTCCTGCACACTCCCTATTGGGGATATGCCCACAACCAAGGTACATGTCCTTGACCGGAATCAAACCTGGGACCCTTCAGTCAGCAGGCTGATGCTCTATCCACTGAGCCAAACCGGTTAGGGCTGGCTATAATTTTTTTAATGAAAATTAAAATGTGTTGGTTAAGCACACACACACACAAACAAACTAGAACCTTCATGTACCACTGATGGCAAAATGATTCAATTGTGGAAAAAAGTTTGTCAGTTCCTCAAGAAGTTAAACTCACAATTTTCATATGACCCAGCAATTCCACTGGTTGGCACATATTGAAGAGAATTCTAAACATACGTTCACACAAAACTTGTACATGAATGCTAATAGCAGCATTGTTCATAATAGCCAAAAAGTGGAAACAACCCAAACATCTATCAGTTGGTAAACAGATAACCAAATGTGGTATGTCCATACAATGGAATATTATTCAGCCACAGAAAATATTGAAATACTGATAATACGTGCTACAATATTGATAAACCTTGAAGATACTATTCTGAATTGAAAGAAGCCAGACGTAAATGGCCATATATTATACGACTCTATTTATATGAAATGCCAAGAATAGGCCAATCCATAGAGACAGAAAATAGATTAGTGGGGTTGAGGGAGTGGGAGTGGGGGAGGGGACGTGATAACTTTTAGGTATGAGGTTTCTTTTAGGGAAGATCATAATGTTCTGGAATTAGATAATGGCTGATATTTGCACAATTTTGTGAAAATACTAAAAGCCACTGGATTGTACATGATAAAGTGGCTAAAATGTTGAATCTTATCTCAGTTTAAAAAGTCAACAGGCACCACGGAGCCCTTCAGTCTGGGCTGGAGGCCAGTGTAGTCTTGAGGCATTCAGTGCTGAAGCAGGGGAGTCTAGGGGTCACCCAAGCCCCAAATGCCATCCCACAAATGAGGTGAGGGACAGGTCTTAGGTTTTCTGAGTTTGCAAAAAGGCCACAGGAATACCTCCCCTGCCACACAAAGCTTTCCCCAGTCCCTGGAGCAGATGGCTAATAGCTGTCGGGACCCCCAAGCTGGGCAGAGGCCCTGCAAGCTGGGTCACAAGACAGGATTTTTGTAGAGAAGAGCCAGGAGTGGGCTTTACATCACTGGGGGTGACACAAGGGTAAGAAGACATTTGTCACAAAGGAGAAAATTCAAACCACCAGTGATCATGGAAAGATACTTGGCCTCACTGATCATCAGTGGAATGTACCTTGAGACAATGAGGCAGCATTTTTCTTCATTTAGCTTGTCAAAAATGGTTAGCTAATATGAGCAGTTGGCAGGATATGATAAAATATGTGCTCTTGTTCCACTGCTGTGTGAAATGTAGAGCCACTTTGGAGGGCAACTTGCCAGCATCTAATAAAATTAAAAATGTGCATACCCTATGACTCAGCATTCCCAATGCCTAGTATTTACTTTAAAGCGACACTCCCACATGCACAGGGAAATGTACGTTATGTATGTGACACTATTTGTAATAGCAAAACATTGGGGAAAACCTAACTATTCATGAATTCATGAGTAGGACAATGGCTAAAAAGCCTATGTTCATCCATTCTCTATTTAACAAAATGAGCAGTTCTATCTGTATAACATAAAATAATCTCCAAAGATATACAATTGGATTTTAAAATATATGGAAAAATATATGAGGGGAAAAGCCAAAATACAAATGTGCTGGGGCCCTTGGAGAATTCTGCCTGCCAGATTGAGATGCTAGGCCACTAGAAAAGGTGGATTTTAAAAAGCAATGTAAGAAAATCGTGCAGCAGAGCCCTGACCGGGTACCTCAGTGGGTTAGACATTGTCCAGGTATACTAAGGTTGCCGGTTTTATCCCAGGTTAGGGCACATACAAGAATCAACCAATGAATGCATAAATAAGTGGAATAACAAATGTCTCTTGGTCAAATCAATTAAAAAAATTAAAATTAAAGGGGAGAAAAACACGGAATTGCCATTTCCAAAAGATAATTTTTTTCCTCCTCACCCAAAGATATTTTTCCATTAATTTTTAGAGAAAATGGAAGAGAGAGGGAAAGAAGAGAGAAACTCATAGATATGAGAGAAACACATAGATTGCTTGCCTGCACGTGCCCCAATCAGAGCTGGGTCAGGGAGGAGCCCGCAACCGAGGTATGTGCCCTTGACCTTAATCGACCCAGGACCCTTCGGGCCATAGGCCTACACTCCATGCACTGAGTCAAACCAGCTAGGGCCCAAAGCTAAATTTTTTAACAAGCAGAGAGAGCCAATGCATGATTTGTTCCCTAGGCTTTACTTCTTGGTTTGTGTTAGATCACTGCGGACTTGTGTAATATGTCCCAAGTAAGAAAGGGAAAGTTAAGTTAAATGTCCTTGCTGCCAATCATCTTAGATATAAAAGAGGGGGTAAGCTCAATGGGTGTGGCTTAGTGGTTGAGTGTCCACCTATGGACCAGGAGGTCATGGTTCGATTCCAGATCAGGGCATATGCCTAGGTGGCAGGCTCCATCTCCAGTGTGGGCGTGCAGGAGGCAACCAATCAATGATTCTTTCAACATTGATGTTTCTATCTCTCCCTCTTCCTTCCTCTCTGAAATCAATAAAAAAGTATTTTAAAAAAATAGAGAGAGAGTTAGGACTCAAATGACACCCTTGGGCCAGAAGGGAAATTAAAGGCAAGTTACGGCAGTCACTGTGCTTTAGACTCAGTGTAAGTTTGGAGAAATCACAGAGTAGCCTCCCCCCTGCAGGGAACGTCACTGTGTACAGTCTTTACTAACTTGGGTGGGCAAAAGGAATCACTCAGGAAAAGAGCAAGTAGGGAATGCTAGGGCCCAGGAGTCCACTGTAAGAGAATAAAAACATATATTTCAAAAGGACACTTGAAATAATAATATAATGGGAAAAAAGATAAATGGACAATAATAAAAACACAATATAGCAAAACTTATGAGATGAAACTAAAGTAGTTCTTAGAGGGAAGTTTACAGCCTTAAATGCATATATTCAAAAGAAAAAATTTAATTAATGAACCAAGCATCCAATTCAAGAAGTTAGAAAAAGAATGCAGAATAAACCTAAGGACAGTAAAAGAAAGAAAATAATTTAAAAATTAGATCAAAGTGTAAAATAAAACAGAAAAGAAGGAAATAATAAGGAAACACAAAATCAAAAGGTGGTTCTTTGAAGCAATAAATTAGACATATTTATGGCAAAATGTATCAAGAAAAAATGAGAAAATTATAAATAAATAATATTGGGAGTGAACAGAGGGAAATAACTGCAGATCTTGTGATAACATTAAACATTTATGCCCATAAATATGAAACGAATTCAATAGATAGTTTCCTGGTGAAATATAACCTACCGAAACTGACTCTAGAATAATCAGCAGTGAAAAAATCTACACACACACACACACACACACACACACACACTCCAGGCCTTGAAGGAACAGATCATCCCTATTTTTTAAAATCTATATATGAGAAAAATTATCATTGATCAAAGAACAGAAGTGGTCAAAGGAAGAATAGGGTGATATCTAGAAACCAAAGGAAGAAACAATTTTCCAGAAGGTGAGAGCTGTCAGATCCACACATCTTTCAGTTAAACTTTGCTTCCTGGTTGAAGCACTGAACCCCCTATTAATGGTCAGGCACCTGTATTGCACCCTGACTCTCCCCTTCATGGTGCTGAATAACGACCATTACTAATAACTTTACATTTGTCTTTAAGGTTATTTTATCAGTGTCTGACTCTCTCCCTGTTGTCTCAACTCCATGAGGGCAGAAATCACATGGTGTTTTTTTTCACCTTTGTGTCCTGTTATTTAATTGGTACCTGAAACAGAATGGTCGTGCAACAAATACTTGTCAAGTGAATGAGAAGTAGAATTTAGGAGGTCAATGTGGCCCTGGGATCCCTGAAATTTCAATTTTATAATTGTGGCTAGAACTGTCAAGGAACAAGGCTAAGACTGGACCATCTAATATATAGTGAGTGCCTTACATGCTAGGAGATACTAGAAGCTGGGGCTGAAAAGTGATCAGAGATGGAAAGAAATGCCCACAGCTGAGTCCCCCTGAGACCTAGACTGGGGAGTCCCAGGAATGCAAATTACAGAATGGGGATGTGGGCAACCAGACCCTTGTTAATCAGTCCACCCAACTTTCCTGCCCAGCTGTTCTCTAAAGGCTCTCTGGGAAAGAGAATCTAAAGCAGTGGGAGAGAGGCTGGGGTCATCAAAGAAAGCAGGAATCCTATCTAATAAAAGAGTAATATGCAAATTGGTCATCACTCCGTGACAAAGATGGCCATGCCCATAGCCACAAGATGGCGGTACCCAGTCCGCCTCAGCCCCGCAACTAAAGTAGGGGCAGAGCCAGCAATTGCAGGGATCTGGGAAGGGGCAGAGCTGATGATCCAGAGGTTTGGGAGTCTTCTGCCCAGGCCTGCAGCCTCAGGCAGAGATTGTAGGCTGGGCAGGGGCAGATGCAGCAATCACAGGGACCTGGGAAGGGGTGGAGCCTGCGATCACAGAGATTTTGGGGTCTTCTGCCCAGGCCTGCAGCCTTGGGCAGAGATTGAAGGCCTGGGCAGGGGCAGAGGCAGCAATCACAGGGACCTGGTAAGGAGTGGACTGGTGATCGCAGGGGTTTGGGGGTCTTCTGCCCAGGCCTTCATCCTAGACCAGAGGTTACAGGCCTGGGTAGGGGTGGAGCTGAGATTGGAGGGGCAGGGGTGGAGTTGGTGATCAGAGTGAACTACAGAGGAAATACCTTTTCTTAATGCTCATTGGCTAAGCTCCCTGTATGCCATTGGTAATATTCTTAGTAACTTGGGTAATAAGAATCCAAAAAGGCATTTAGGGTTTTTCCACCACACTCCTGAAGAAAAAAAATGAAGGTCCACTGCTGGAGGGCTAAGAAATGTCATATTCTGCCCTAGCTGTTTTGACTCAGTGCATAATGCCTCAGCTTGCTGACTGCAGGGTCTAGGTTTAATTCTGACCAAGGACATGTACCTAGGTTGCAGGCTCCTCCCTGGCCGGGGCCCAGGTCAGGGCTCATGCAAGAGGCAGCCAATCAAAGTGTTCTTCTCACTTTGATGTTTCTCTCTGTCTTTGTCTGTCTCTTCCACATTCTCTAAAAATCAATGGAAATATACCCTCAGGTAAGAAGAAAGAAAGAAAGAAAGAAAGAAAGAAAGAAAGAAAGAAAGAAAGAAAGAAAGAAAGAAAGAAAGAAAGAAAGAAAGAAAGAAAGAGAGAGAGAGAAAAGAAAGGTAGGTCATATCCTATGAAAGATACATCTTGAAAATGCCTAAAGAAAGTTATCATTTTTTCATGGTGAAGGGACTGGAGTCCATGTTGATGAAAACACCTTGGCTGTGGTGACTGGCAGTGGCTGCAGCAGCAGAGTGATGGGGCTGGTGGCTTCCCCTGATTAGCCTGGTCGCCTTCCACAAAAAGAGGTCAGACTGCGGCTTAGGCCCGCTCCCCAAGGGGAGCAGGGAGTGGACCTAAGCCATCAGTAGGACATCCCCTGAGGGCTCCCAATATGTGAGAGGGGGCAAGCTGGGCTGAGGAACCCATTCCCCCCAGTGCATGAATTTCGTGCACTGGGCACCTAGTGGAGAAATAAGAAATGGAGAGAGACAAAGAAGGCTAGAAAAACTAAAGGGTTTGGTTGATAAGGATCACAAACAGTGATTTCTGACATCTATGTAATATAACAGAATTTCCTTCTAAGGAAAAATCTTGAAGAGAGTTTAGTTCCATGGAGTATTTTGATTTTGGTTATATATTTATAAAGAGCCAAGATTGATTTTGGGATTAGGGGTTAAAGAGAGATGAGATATGATGCCTGAGAGATTTCTGAAAGTTAGTCTAGGACAAAATAGGGAGGGAGAAGAGGAGAGAGGTGTCAGCAAGATGGTCAGTGCCTTTATTGCGTTGTAGGGTAACTAGACCACTGATCAATTTCAGGGGTGGAAAGGACCATTAAGAACAAGAATACGCAAGCAGAGAATCAAATCAGAAATTGGGAAGATAGGGAAGCAGAACACACCCAATCAGTATGGGGGAGAGAGGGAGAGAGAAAGAGAGAGAGAGAGAGAGAGAGAGAGAGAGAGAGAGAGAGAGAGAGAGAAAGGAAGGAAGGAAGGAAGGAAGGAAGGAAGGAAGGAAGGAAGGAAGGAAGGAAGGAAAGAAGAAAAGACTTTTTAGAAATGAGGATAGCGCACTAACCTGTTTGGCTCAGTGGATAGAGCGTCAGCCTGAGGACTGAAGGGTCCTAGGTTTGATTCCAGTCAAAGGCATGTACCTTGGTTGTGGGCACATCCCCAGTGGGGAGTGTGCAGGAGGCGACTGGTCAATGTTTCTCTCTCATCAATGTCTCCAACTCTCTATCCCTTTCCCTTTCTCTCTGTGGAAAATCAATAAAATATTTTTTTTAAATGAGGGTAGTATAAGTACTTCTGCATCGACTTAAAGCATACCAATATTCACATCATGGGGTGCTAAAAGGAGAAGAGAGAAATCAATAAATTAAAAATCTATTTGAAAAAATAATGACAGAAAACATCCCTAACTTACTTAAAAAAAATAGACATCCAGGTCAAGGAAGTGCAACAAGATAAACCCGAAGAGGCCCACACCAAGACACATCATAATTAAAATGCCAAAGGTTAAAGGCAAAGAGAGAATTTTAAAAGCAGCAAGAGAAAAGCAGTTAGTTACTCACTAAGGAGCTCCCATAAGACTGTCAGCTGATTTCTCAATAGAAACTTTGCAGACCAGAAGAGACTGGCAAGACATATTCAAAGTGATGAAAAGCAAGGAACCAAGATTACTTTAGCCAGCAAAGCTATTATTTGGAATTGAAGGACAGATAAAGAGCTTCCCAGATAAGAAAAAGTTAAAGGAATTCATCACCATGAAATGTTAAAGGAGGAGAAGGAGGAGGAGGAGAAGAAAGGAGATGGGCAAGGGGAAGAAGAAGAGAAATATGAACAAAATAGCAATAAATACATATCTATTAACAATTGAATCTAAAAAATAAACTGAACAAGCAGAACAGAAAGAGACTCATAGATAAAGAAAACATTTTGTGGTTGCCAGATGGGAAAGGGTTGGGGGGTTGGATGAAAAAGGTGAAGGAATTAAGAAGTACAAATTGATTGTTACAGAATAGCCATTAGGATGTAAAGTACAGTATAGGGAATATAGTCAATAATATTCTAAAAACTATGTATGGTGCCAGATGGGTGCGAGATTTATTGGGGGTGATCATTTAGAAAGTTATGTAATGTCTAATCACTGGGGTGTATACCTGAAAGTAATATAATAATGTATGTCAACTGTAATTTAAAAAAAAAAATCTTAAAAAAAAGAATAGGAATATGCAAAATACTATTTTAAGTGGTATCCTTATGATATATAAAACTTCTGTAAAAATTTTGCCACACCTAACAACCTTCTGTTTACAGCTGGTTTGTAGGAAAATTCAAGAAAGGACTGTATCTCCAATTTGGGGCCTGTGGTAGGGCAAAGGATAAGAAAACAGCCAGACTGAGGGTTTGGTCAGGAATGCTCAAAAGTAATGAAAGTCATCGAAAGAGGGGGGCTTCGGTGGGTCTGTCTCTGAAGATGTAAGAAAAGGAGGGAGTTCTTGAAAAACACCACATATCTGTGCCAGACAACTGTGAGGAGCTGAACCCCAAAGAAAAAGAGGTGATGGAAGATTTTGAGGGAGAGGTCAGCAGGTTGCACTTTCAGAGCCTGTAGACTGTCCAGGAAGTCAGGCTAGGACAGGCTAATGCTCACCAAAAGTTGTTGCAACTTTTGCATCACGGAAGGCAGGAGAATAGTAAGGTCTAGAAACCTGACTCTCCTTCTCTCAACCAGGGGTCCTCCAGGAGAGCCTTCTCCTGCCCTCTCCCCCATGGAGAAGTGATGAGTAGAAGAGGGGACCTGGGCCTTGGCACAGAGACCACAGACTCACGTGGGTGCAGTTCAGGGTCTAGTCAAGGTTGTTAGTCTTCTGTGTCCTCCAATTCCCCCTCCGGCAAGTTTCTCCTTAAAAGTCCCCACTCGCCCTACCCGGTCTGGCTCACTGGATAGAGCGTCAGCCTGTGGACTCAAGGGTCCCAGGTTCGATTCCGGTCAAGGGCATGTACCCTTGTTTCGAGCACATCCCCAGTGGGGAGTGTGCAGGAGGCAGCCAATCGATGTTTCTCTCTCATCGATGTTTCTAACTCTCTATCCCTCTCCCTCCTTCTCTGTAAAAAATCAATAAAATATGTTTAAAAAAAAAAAAAAAAAAAAGTCCCCACTCATCATTCCTCTGGGGTCACGTCCATCCCCACAGGATCCCACCTCTCCATGGCCTCCTTGATGTTTAAGATTGACAATGTAGATATTGCCCATCATCTGAGAATGGGGCAGGACTGTTAGTGGCTGCAAAATCCTCAGATCCCAAAGTTAACATTCTGAGATGGGAATTCAGACAACCCTGCCCAATAGTGAAAATGGAGGTTTTTGCATAAGTAGCTATTCAAATCACACCCATATATGGCTCCCCAGTAGACAGGACCCACCTGAAGACTAGAGGGGGTCGGGGAAGGGCAAGGGGATGGAAAAAATGAAGAGAAAGGAAATGAAAGAGTAAGACAGAGAACCGATATGTCAAGTGAGATCACAGGGGTGTGACATTTTACCAGCCCCGTGGAAACAACCGCAAAGCCCCTGAATGAAAAATAGCCTAGAGAAATGAGCCACCCACACCTCATTCCTCAGGGAAAAAGGAGGGGACAGCCGTCTGACCCATATGTTCCTAGAACTCAGAGGGGAAAGTCCAGCTATTTCCAATATTCCCAACCATAGAAGTAGGGACGAGATGAGGCATAGGCATTGACCTTTAACCTCAGTGCCCAAGGCTCATGGGGGAGAGGTCCTGGGGGCTCCAGGACATCAGTGACTGACACGGCCAGAGGTGGGAAGGGGAAGATGAAGGTGTTACTGGGGTGAAGGGGGGAGGACAGATGGGCAGTGGGTGATACCTGTATCACAAACTGGCAGGAAGACTAAATGAGGTCATGTGTGTGTGATCTCCTAGCACAGAGCGCGACAGAGGTTTAAGTCCCTTGGAAGTCATTTTAAACTTCCATCACAAACTCTTTTGGTCATAAAACCAAGGCTAGTTATGGTCATCATTCACCCCAATTAGCATGAAGAGTCAACTGTTCCGCTGCCTAAATGCTGCACTGGGTTGCAATTGCTACCCCAGCCCCGTGAAGGTGTCTTGTGGTGCTGCTAGTTCCTTCCCCAAACCTGAAAGCTTCCGAATTCTAAAATTCACCCGACCCCGTTTCAGATCCCCAGCTCCTGTTCCCCTTCCTTCTCTAAACTGCTTATCTCTGTGAAAAAAATAAACTTATCCTCTGCGGAGAGGGGAGAAGGGACGTGCCAATTAGCTTGCATGCCATGAACAGGGCCTTTAAGTAAAAGTGTGTGAATGAGGGGTAGGTGAGTGCACGCCCACCGCTATAAAAGAGGCAGGCATACATGGGTTACATTCTTCACGAGCACCAAACAGAGACGGAACGGAGAAGCTGCGTGTTGGGGGGGAGGAGGAGGAGGCACGTCTTCTGACAGTTTGCCCTTTAACCACTCTCCCCAGCACCCAGCACACAAAAAAGGGTGGAGGTGTAAGAGGTTGCTGCTGTAAAAGAAAGCAACAAAAAACAGTAGAGCTTCAACTGCCATCAAAGGTTAGCTTGCCCCCTGAAGCAGGACTGTACGGAGACCTGCAGCTGCTGCCCAGGAGGTGCAAAGAGGAGGAAACGGCGCCCTGTGTAGAGGCCAGCAGTTAGTTTCCTGGGCAGGAGCCATGGCCTGGCCACTTACCTGCTGGCTGTGGGTTCTGGGGACTCTGGCTGGGCTCTTGGCTACCCCAGCCCCCAAGAGCTGCCCAGAGAAGCACTACTGGGCTCAGGAGAAACTGTGCTGCCAGATGTGTGAGCCAGGTAAGACAGGACGCCTGGCAGGGCCTGGCTGAGTGTGGGAGAGGACTGGGACTGGGGTGAAGGGAAGCAGGAGGTGAGTCTGCGCTCCAGCAGGGGGAGGAATCAATCCTGCAGGGCCCAGGCACCACCTTGCAGAGCGCAGAGAAGCAGCCTTGACCCCGGACCTCTGCTCACAGGAACGTTCCTCAAGAAGCACTGTGACCGGCAGAGGAAGGCCGCTCAGTGTGAGCCGTGTGTCCCGGGGATCTCCTTCTCACCAGACCACAACAGCCGGCCCCACTGCGAGAACTGCCGGCACTGCCACTCCGGTGAGATGGGCAAGCATCCGGGGAACAAGGTGGCAAAGCTGGGTGTGGAGGAGCAAAGAGGGGGTAGAGTTCCAGGCTAGGGCAAGGGAGCTAATGTTGGGAAGTGGGGTACCGGGGGGCGGGGAGCAGGAATGATGATGTGATGGGAACTCGAGTGTTTGGGGAAAGAGTAGGCAAAATCTTGAGGGACTGCTGAGAATGGGTCAATCAAGACACTAATAAGGTGACCAGATTTAAAGCGGTACACCATTGACGGGGGGAGGGGGGTGTCTTTTCTTTTCTTTTCTTTTCTTTTATTATTACTTAAAATATTACAAAGAGTAATCGGGATTTTTTTAAAACGCCTTGGGACACGGGACAAACTGTTAAAAATCGGGACTGTCCCGCCAAAAGCGGGAGGTCTGGTCACCTTACACTAAAAAGGCATCAAGACACTAAAAAGGAGGAAGCGGCTCTAGAACCCCTGATTTCAGCCACACACACAAATGAAATTTTGTAATTTCTTTTATTATTATTTTTTAAGTAAGAAGTGTAATATCTGTGGCTGTTTTAGGAATCCTTTTATTATTCCTCCGGGATTAATAAAATGTAGCTAGGCCCTAACTGGTTTGGCTCAGTGGACAGAGCGCCGGCCTGTGGACTGAAGGGTCCCAGGTTCAATTCCGGTCAAGGGCATGTACCTTGGTTGCAGGCACATCCCCAGTGGGGGGTGTGCAGGAGGCAGCTGATCGATGTTTCTCCCCCATCAACGTTTCTAACTCTTTATCCCTCTCCCTTCCTCTCTGTAAAAAATCAATAAAATATATATATTAAAAAAAATAAAAATAAAATGTAGCTAGGATTTCAGAATGGGGCAGTGCCAGTGCACATGGAGTGGCAGGTTCTAACAGGGACCCTGAGGCACAACACTTGTGAGGACGGACTACTTAGCTGAGCTATTCCACTACTTGCCTGTAAAATGTGTTTGGTCTCACTGGGCTTTTAACACTGTGTTCTTTTAAAAACTGACTAAAAAAAAAAAAAAGGTTTTGCCATTGCAAATCAAACAGCAACATCTGGCACACACAAAAAGCATTCCCCAGTCCGCTTAACTTAAAAATGTGACTGTTAACAGATGTTTTTTCTCTTCTTGACAGCAACCCCAGCAGGGTTGGACTTCTAAAATTCAAAACCTGCCCCAGTCCCTCTGCAGGCCCCACCAGAAAGCCATCTCCCAGCACTGAGCCAGCCTGTGTTCCCCTCGCTATGTTCCAGCCCAGCCCAATCCATGATCCCTCTCTCTATAGGTTCCTCAAAGCACTCAGGTAGCTCCTGGCTGCTGAACGAGGAGGGGTGGGGGCTGGGAGGGAGGAGGCTGAATGAGTTTGGTCCTCTTCCACCTCAGTATTCCCATCTGTAAGATAGAGAAGGACCAGATAACCTAGAATTTTGTGCACATTACACATGGTGGAAAAAACCCTCCAGATTTCTAGATACTCATCGCTGAAAACAATGGCATTTCATCCATTTTTACCCAATCCCAGCCCCTTCTTTTTTTAAAAAAAAAATATATATATATTTTATTGATTTTTTTACAGAGAGGAAGGGAGAGGGATAGAGAGTTAGAAACATTGATGAGAGAGAAACATCGATCAGCTGCCGCCTGCACACCTCCCTACTGGGGATGTGCCCGCAACCAAGGCACATGCCCTTGACCGGAATCGAACCTAGGACCTTTCAGTCTGCAGGCCGACGCTCTATCCACTGAGCCAAGCCATTTAGGGCCCAGCCCCTTCTTCTTCTTTTTTCCCCCCAATATACATTTTTATTGATTTCAGAGAGGAAAGGAGAGAGAAAGAAACCTCAATGATGAGAATCATTGATTGGCCACCTCCTGCACACCCCGTACTGGGGATCAAGCCCACATAGGGAATTGTTCAACCGCTGAGCCAGGCCAGCAGGCCCAGCCCCTTCTTTAGCCCTTCCCTTCTTTCTGGCAAACACCTTCATGATCACACCACTACTGGTCATCTTCTATTTAACCTGCTGCTGGTTATACTTGTAAGTCTAACTGGTACCAAACTTCTCAAGTTTTATACTTGCGATGTGTACACGTCTCTATATTATAATTCAATTGTAAAAATCTCAGACTGTTTCTACTTTTCATAGTATCTCTTTCTGAACCATGAATTTTCTAAAAGGTCCGAGTTTTTTTCCTTAATAACAATAATACTAATGGCAAAGGGACTGGGTGGTGGTGGTGAGAGAGAGGCCAGCCTCTGTGTGGGTGGGGTGGGCCTGGGGGAGAGGATTCAGCCAGGGGGGCTTGCAGGTCTCTGAGGCTGAGTGTCTTGTATTTCTCCCGTCTCCTCCGTCCCTAGGTCATCGCCTTCGAAACTGCACCCCCACCGCCAATGCCGTGTGCACCTGCCCCACGGGCTGGCAGTGCAAGGACAATGAGTGTACCGAGTGCGAGCCTGCTGGAAACCCCACGCTGACCCCTCATCTATCATCGGCCCCAGGCCCACAGCCCACCCACCTACCTTACACCAAAAGTAAGTTCCAGGAAACGCTTGTCCAGTTTGGGGTAAGGGTCACTCTCAAGTAGCACCCCGTCTGAGCCCACCCCCCACATGAGTTGCCTGCTTGGCTTGTCTCTGCCTTTCCATCTCATCCAACTCTTCCCAGGCCTCTAGGCCTTCAGCCTGGTCGTTCCCTGCAGGCTCCCTGCTGCTGCTCATCCTATGTCTGTTTTTCCAGAGTTGCTGGAGGCCAGGACAGCCAGGCACATGCAGACTCTGGCTGACCTCAGGCTGCCTGCCTCAGCTCTCTCGACTCAACGACCAGGTGAGTTTTCTCCACATTCTCCACTCCAAGAGAATATACATGGGAGAGCCCAAGAGAGTAGCCAGCTCCTAGGAGTGGGGAGAAGAAGAGGAAGAGCAGAGTCTAGGGATGAAGAAAGGTCTTGGTCCAATGATGGGGAGAGGAGAGGAAGGCCGGGAGGAGAGAGGCAAAGATGAGGGGAGGGCTGGGGTGACAGGAGTCTAGGGCTGGGCTCTCCTCCCAAACCCTTGTCTGGCCCCTGCCTATCACAGCACAGAGGTCCCTGTGCAACTCGGATTGCACCAGAATCTTCGTGCTCCTGTCTGGAATGTTCCTTGTTTTCACCATGGTCGGAGCCCTGTTCCTCCATCAACAAAGAAAAAATAGACTAAGTAAGAGTCCACCACCTTCGCAGCCCTGCCACCCATGCCTGGGACGTCCTGGAAGCCTCCTTCGCTCCATCTGCATCAACCCTGGCTCCTGCCTAGTCTTCTCCTCTTAGCTGAGGTCCTCCTGACAGCCTTTCCTGCTTTGCTTATCTCCTCTTCCTTCGCCTCCTCCCCTGACCCTTGGCCAAGAGTCATCTGTTTCTGCTTCTGCAGACAAAGGAGAAAGTCCCGCGGCGCCTGCTGAGCCTTGTCCCTACAGCTGTCCCAGGGAGGAGGAAGGCGAAGCCATCCCCATCCAGGAGGATTACCGAAAGCCTGAGCCTGCTTCCTACCTCTGAGCTGGCACTCCCCAGAGGGGGTCATCGCTGCAGAAAAGGCCTGGCCTCCACCTCGGCCCACTGCCCAGCCAGAGGCCATGAGACCCAGCCACCGCAAATTCAGTACCATGCCTCGGCAGGGCCCTTTCCTGTGTGCAGACTTGAGAAAGTACCTTTTGAGACTGGCGTGACAAGGACAGTGGGAGGTGGAGGGTGGGAAGCGGAATGTGTGCTGGCCCAGCCAGCTTCACCTCCGTGCTGGAGGAGGGCTGGGGTTCCAGCTGTAAAATACACTTAAGCCTAGGAAAGCCCCACATACTGTATTTAGAAACTCAGCAGAATAAAGTGACAGACTGCCACATGCCGCCTCTCTGAAATTCCACTCACAACGCAGGCCACTCCCAGCCTCATCTCTACCAGGAATCGGAGGGAGGAGCCTTCCTTCTCCCCTGCGGTCTGGTGTTGGGGCCTGCCCAGCAGGGGAGGGAGGAGGTGTGGTACCAACAGAAAGGGTTCCCAGACTCAGGGGGTTCCTGCTTCTAGCTTCTGTCTCTCCCTTCCTCCTCCCACCTCCCTTTCCCTCCATCTCCACTTTCTTGGGGCTGGTGGGGAGCAGAAGGGTGCATGCAGTGAAGTCAGGTCTTGAAATCGCCAGGGGATGAGTGGGGGGTGGGCAGTGGGGTTGGAAAGGAGAACAGTGAACAGGACTCTGGCACCAGCAAGAAATGGCTTCACCCAGAGGCAAAGGCAGCCGCAGTGGCACTTCCTCAAAGTGAAAGTGAAAGAGAAGTAGGCGGAGGACCGGAGGGAGACTCACAAGCCGTTGGCCACCAAGGAGTATTGAAAGGAGAGACCCATCTTCTCCAGCTGGGACCTTGCAAGCAGGGAGCCGGTGGAGAAGGGCAGCGGAGGAGGCCTGAGAGCAGCCCCCATGGGCACAGAGGGGTGGTGCCTGCTGCTCTGCTTGGCTCTGTCCGGAGCTGCTGCGGACACTGGTGAGTGGGAGCAGGCGGGAGGGAAGAGTGAGGCTAGGGAAGCTCCGGATAACCACCCTCCCGGAGAGGAGCTCAGCCCAAGGGGAGAAAGGCTCAGCGGCTGACAATGGAACCAGTTGTGTTGGGGAGAGAAGCTGAGACCCGGGAGGAAAAGCCAAATGAAAAAGAGGGGCCTTCGCGGTGAATGTGGTGGGAGCACTGCCCTTGGGAAAAGGGACACCTTCGGAACAGAAAGGATCCCCAGCTAGGAAATCACCAGGAAGGTGACCGGGAAGTGGGGGAGGGAAAGGCCACATGTTGGGGCAGAAAGCGGAGCACACCTGTTGCCGGCTGGGAAGTGAAGATGGCTGCCAACACCCTGGGCTGCTCGGTGGCCTGTCGTCTCTCCCCGTGGCAATTCTGCTCACTTACTTGCTTTTGCTGAGAATTCCTTTGCCTGAAAATAGTGCCTGTAAAGGCAGGTGCTTCCCAGAAAGCTGGCCTGGGGGATGACAAGATAGGGACAGAGATAGCTAGGCCCCTGAAACGCAACTTTTACCCCTAATGACTCCGCAGTTGGGGCAGGGAGTGGGCACAGAAGTAAGTTTCTGAGAAGGTGGGAGGGTGCGGCTGCAGCCCAGTCTCTTCCCTGCAGCAGAAAGGCAGTGGCGGGCCGTGGATGTGGTCTTGGACTGCTTCTTGGTGGAGGAAGGCAAGCACCATGGAGGCTTTGCCAGCGAGAAGAACATGGTGAAGGCCCTGCTGGTGCTGAAGCAGGTGCCAGTGCTGGATGATGGCTCCCTGGAAGGCTTCACTGACTTCCAAATGAGCACACTGTCCAAAGACAACCCACCTGTTACCTTTGAGGCCTCAGGTAAGAGCCTCCACGTTGGGTCCTGCTCGGCTCCCTCCACTGGGACACCCCAGTTCCCAGGGCGCCCCACCTGCGTCTGCTTCCCATGTCCTCAGTCCAATCCACCCTGTGCCGCCCGCTCTTCTCCCCAGTGAGTCCGGTGCAGATTCCCCACGCAGAGGCCTTGCTCCATGCTGACTGCAGTGAAAAGGAGGTGACCTGCGAGATCTCCCGCTACTTTCTCCAGGCCAGACAAGAGGCGGCTCTTGAGACAGCAGCTTGGTTCATCACCAACTTGCAGGTCTCTGGAGGGGGACCCAAGTTCTCCATCCTGATGAAGACTCTCAGGGATGCTGAGAATTGGGCTGTCTTGCCCCCTCCACTGAACCTACCCCTGGGCCCCCAGGGGAGTGTGCTGACTACAGGTAAGAAAAGGAAAAGTAGCAGAAAGTTTTAATATATTTTTATTGAGTTCAGAGAGGGAGAGATAGAATCAGTGATGAGAACCATTGATCGGCTGCCTCCTGCAAGCCCCACCCTGGGATCCAGCCCGCAACCCAGGCATGTGCCCCCAATGGGAATCAAACCGTGACCTCCTGGTTCACAGGTCAATGCTCAACCACTGAGCCACGCCGGCTGGGCAAGAAATAGAAGGGAGGGAACCAGTCCACCTCCATCCACATCAGTCATCTCAGGGTGTCCCCTCGACCCAGGTCCTTTCTTGAGAAAGGCCCAAAACGGGGATAACTTTCTCCTCATTGTTTTGCCTGAGGAAATGACATGTGCTGCTCTGTTCATGTATGCTGCTCACAGCAGGCTTACTGGGCCAAGCACCAGTTTTCTCCCAGTGAAAAGCCATCCTGGTCTGGTGTTTGACAAGAGCAAAGCACAGGGATTCGGAATTTGTTCGTTAACCCTTATTAATATTATTAGTAAAACCCAGTCCTTGCCTTCTCCAGCACATCCCAGAGGGCGCAGGGAATTGAGGACATGAGGATAAGTTTCTCCAGAGTTCATTAAATCCACTATTTTACCTCCAAAAAGAGACAACCAAGTCCAAAGATTAGGGATCGACCCACCTAGCCTTAGAAAGCCCCAGTACAGTCGACCTTCCTGTGGTCCAACCTACGTGTATCCTGCTACAGCAGAAAAGAGGAGTCCTCATAGTCCTGGTGTAGCTCGATCATCCCTTTTTATTTGGGGATATTTTAAGCCTAAAAAAGGTGAAAGAATAATGTAACGAACACCCCTATGTCGTACACCTAGGTCCCATCAACTGTTAGCATTCTCTTTATAGATATTCCTGAACAAATTGAAAGCTACAGAAATCCCAATACTTCGCCCCAAATACTGCCATGCATAGCATTTGGTTTATAACCAAAGACAGGGATATCCTCCATCATCACAGAATCAGCACCTCAGCAAACCAAGGTGGGATGGTCTACTATGGTGCAGACAATAAGGGGGTACAGTGTGTCAAGAATTTAAGAACATGTTTGCCAGGGCAGTCCCACTTGCTACACCACTGAGCATCACACTTAAGGCCGATATTTAAAAATGTATATAATATTGTCAAATATAAAGTCCAAATTCAAACTCCTCCAATTACCCCAATAATGTTCTTTGTAGCTCCCTGGTTCTTGTAGAGTCCAGGATTAAAG
This sequence comes from Murina feae, assembly GCA_004026665.1. Taxonomy (NCBI): domain Eukaryota; kingdom Metazoa; phylum Chordata; class Mammalia; order Chiroptera; family Vespertilionidae; genus Murina; species Murina feae. Next base: position 20,317 of record PVJC01011294.1, read on the forward strand.
CAAGGACCACACACGCATTTAGCTGTCTTGTGCCTTTAAGGCTTCTTTAGTCCAGAACGGTCATTCATAGCCCTGACATCTTCGAAGAACCTCGGCCCTTGTCTGGTTGCATATCCCACTGCCTCATTGTTTTCCTCATTAGATTTAGGTTTAGCATGTGTGGCACAAACGCTACTGTGTGCTTTTTATTTTATTTTTTAACCCTCACGCTTAGAGAGGAAGGGAGCGAGAGAGAAACAGCGATGTGAGAGAGGAACATCCATCGGTTACCTTCCGTACACGCCCCGACCAGGGACTGAACACACAACCCAGATATGTGCCCCCACCAGGAATCGAACTGGCAACCGTGTACAGGACGACTCCCAACCAACGGAGCCACAGCAGCTGGGTGTACAGTGTGCTTTTTAAACTCTTGCTCCTACTTAGACTTCACAGCAGCCTTGCCTTCAGCAGGTGAGCTTGGCAACACTAAGTCACTTGTCCAAGGCCACAGAGTAACCACATGGAAGAACTGGGATTCCAAAATGTTTTATGCTGCTCCAGTGGCTCCTACCCAAGAGTCAACAGTAACCCACAATTTTGCATGTGTACCTTCTTGGTGAGAGGCCAACAGCTTTTCTCAGATTATCCAGGGGCGACACCAAAATAGTTAAGGTCCCTTGTGTGTCACACTGGCTTTCCAGAGCCCCATTTCTTTTTTGTTGTTTGTTTTGTTTTTTAATTAAATTTTATTTGAGTGACATTAGTCAGCATGAACATAGAGGTTTCATGTGTAGGTTACTAAATTACAAAATCTGTCTCTAGCACCATGTAGCCACCATCCAACGTCAAATCTTCTGTCACCTCACATTAGGACCCCTTTTCTTCCCCCAACCCCCCTCCCTCTGGCAACCACCACACTGCTGTTTGTAAGTTTCAGTTTTATATTCCACATGTGAGTGATATCATATGGTTCTAGAGCCCCATTTTTTTTCTTTCTATTTTTATTTTTTTTTATTTTTATTGATTTCAGAGAGGAAGGGAGAGTTAGAAACATCCATGAGAGAGAAACATCGATCAGCTGCATCCTGCACGCCCCCTACTGGGGATGTGCCCGCAACCAAGGTACATGCCCTTGACTGCAATCGAACCTGGGACCCTTGAGTCCACAGGTCGATGCTCTATCCACTGAGCCAAACCGGTTAGGGCGAGCCCCATTTCTTTGTGGTTCCATCTGTTTGGGAAATGAGCCCTACTGCCCCCACTGCCCAAGAAAGGAGGCAGGGGCAGATATGTACCCACAACATGCCCACAGCTCAGATCAGGTGGTCTCAAGCGGAAGCTGAGCACCATCTCCCCTTCTCTCACCACAGTGGCGTTCCAGGTGACAACACATACCCCATCCCTGAGTTTCCAGCGGGGGTCCTCAGCCTCCCTGCACTGTGGCTTCTCCATGACACCAGGCTTGGACCTCGTCAGAGTGGAGTGGCGGCTGCAGCATAAAGGCAGCGGCCAGCTGGTGTACAGCTGGACTACAGGGCAGGGGCAGGCCAAGCGAGAGGGCGCCACCCTGGAGCCTGAACAGCTCCTCATGGCTGGGGACGCCTCCCTCACGCTACCCAGTCTCACTCTGAAGGACGAGGGGACCTACATTTGCCAGATCACCACCTCTCTGTACCAAGCTCAACAAATCATCCAGCTCCATGTCCAAGGTGAGGCCAGAACTCACTTCTCTGGGGGAGAGAGAAAGGGATATGCTTATTGGGAATGTTTTCTGTAGTGGAGTCCAAATACAGGGGCATTTCCTGAGAGGCAGACTGTATTCCCACAACCTAAATGCCATCTCCGCCCTAGAGGTGCAGATGGCATCAGACTCTCTTCTGTCACACTGCAGGATAAGTCTATCAAGAAACTTCCCAGCCCAGGATCCGTTTGCCCTGCCCTGCTGGCTGCCTCCAATCACACTCCCTAAAGAGGCAGAGCAAACCACGAAGGCCCAGTGCGAGTGGTCCTGATGGAGAAGACGGTTTCATCACTGATACCCTTTCAAGTTGCTGCTTAAAGTAACGATAAGAAGCAAGCCCGCCGTTAGCTGGTTTTAGTACCGACCTTCAGTTACCTGTGGAAGTGTACCCCTTTATGGCCTGCATCCAGGGTGGACTCCCCACTGCCCCTTGGCACTCCGCTGAGGATGAAACTGCAGCCTCCACATCCTAGTACACTCTCAGCAGGAAGAGAAGTCTTTAGGGGTCCCACTGACCCTCTGGAATCTTATTCTTTATTCCAGCTTCTCCCAAAGTACGACTGGGCTTGGCAAATGAAGCTCTGCCACCCACTCTCATCTGCAACATCGCTGGCTATTATCCTCTGGACGTGACTGTGATGTGGACCCGAGAGGAACTGGGTGGAGCCCCAGTCCCAGTCTCTGATGCCTCCTTCTCCAGCCTCCGGCAAAGCCCAGAGGGCACCTACAGCATCTCCTCCTCCCTGACGGCAGAACCTGGCTCTGCTGGTGCCACTTACACCTGTCAGGTCACCCACATCTCCCTGGAGGAGCCCATTGTGACCAGCGCCTGGGCTGCCCCACCAGGTACTGGGGTGCCCTCCTCTCCCACCTCTACCCTGGGCTTGTGGCTCTCCTGCCTCCAGCTCATCTCTGGTCTTGTTCTGCTTCCCACCATGCTATGTTCATTCAAAGTCTCAGCTTCTTTCCAGGGCAGCAGCCTCCATAGCTGCCACCACACATCCTGAGGCCAGGGCACCAGGTGGTATGCTGGAGATGAAGGCTGAATAACTCCTGATCCTGCCCTTAAGGAGCTTAGTCCAGTTGGAGGGACTGACTAGGCAGGCAGGGAAGATGACCTGGGAAGGGGGGGGAGGCATGAAAACCAAGTTAGCTAGCTCGAGGGGCAAGGAAACACCAAGACAGAAAGAACGACATGTATGAAGGTCAAGTATAAAGGAGCCCGGGAACTGCACAGCCAGAGCCAGGAGTGTGTGGGAAAACCAGGAAGTGGCCTAAAGCTTGAGAAGTAATTGTATTTACTGAGCATTTACATGAATGAGCAATATACTAAGCACTTAGATGTATAATCACATGTCTTAGCATGACTCCCATTGTATTAGTGAGTGAATTGGCACTTACAGGTGGTAAGTAATTTGCCCAAGGTCACCTACCTAGTAAATGGTAAAGAGTGAAATGTAAAAAACAGGCAGCCTGATTATGCTAGAACCTCAAACCCTCCACTGCTATTAGGGGGCTGACACCTATTTTTTTTTCATCCTCACCTGAGGAGTGAAGATATTTTTTTCCATTGATTTCTAGAGAGAGTAGAAAGGAGGGGTGAGAGCAAGGAGGAGAGAAGAGAGATTGGGGTTGCCTCCCACTCTCATTTAGGGAACAAACCTGCAACTGAAGCATGTGCTCTGTCTCGAACCCCTGACCCTCTAGTGTTCAGGCCAATGCTCTAACCGCTGACCAGGGCTAGTGGGCTGATACTGATGGGCCTTCAAGCTGGACCTTCATCCTGAAGCCACAGAATATTATGTAAAATTTTTAAACAGGAAAGAATCAGTACCTAGAATGCAAACATCCAGGAGCACTGGGCATTATTATTTGAGACTGGGGTTTTGTCTCAGCTCACATCATTCTCCAGCTATTTATAAAATCCTACTTTAACTTCCAATAGCTATCTAACTTAAATTTCTCTTGCAAAGCGGTAAAAAAAAATGTTGTCCTGAGGTAGGAAACAGTAGGAATTCTGTGTGGAGAAACATACAAACATCCAACAACCTTGAACAAGTGCAAATGCTACTGTGTGCCCAGTTCCTGTGTGAGAGCAGAACTCTTGATATGAGCTCCCCATACGGGACTACACACTCACACACACTCCTTTGTCCTCCTGCTGGCTCGGGCTGAACTGGTTCCTGCCCACTGATTCCTGCCTGCACTCTTCTCACCTACAGAGCAGAGAACTGTGGCCTTTGCAGTCCTTTTGGCCAGCAGCCTCTTCCTCCTTGCACTGCTGTACTTGGTACTTCAGAGATGGAAAGGTAAGAGTCCGATGCCCTCAGCTCTGCCCGACCCACCTCACTTACAGACCAGCCTCCGCCAACCACCTCCCACCATCTCCCCACCCAGACCAGGGATGAAGCCCAAGCATCCCAGGTTCCAGCCAGCCGCTCCCCTCCCACCACCACAGCCCACAGCTTTGGGGGTTACCACAGTTGAAACCAACCTCACTCCCTCTTGTTCTCTCCTAGCTACCTCACCCAAGGTCTGCCAAGACTCCGAGTCCCTCTGGGTAACCACCCGCCTGCCTCCGAGTAAAAAGAAAGAGTAGTCACGTCCTCCTAGAAGGACTCTAAGCCAAGCCCCAAAGCTCAAAAATACCCCAAGAAAAGCATGAAGAAAGCACAGATCACTGGGTCACCGGCTCTGAACATGTGCAGGACTCCGCCTTCCTTCTGCATCAGGAAGGAGATGCTGTAGGTACCCTCTGGGCTTTGCCTGGGGTAAACAGGACAGAGGACATCAGGAAGGTCTGGGTGGAAGTTAAAACAAGAACCAGATTTGAGGTACAGTGGTAGGAAAAGAAAATGGGAAGAAATTAAGAAAGGAGCAAGTGAGGGGCAGTGGGACAAAGGGATAGAGGTTGGGCCACCTCACACCAATATTGAACTCTGTCCAAATAAAAGCCTCGTGGGTCCCTGGAGGCAAAACTTTTCCACTTTCCTATCTTCCCCTGTGTTGGACCCAAATGAGCTATGTCCCAGGCCTTGCTGCAAAGTGTTCAAGGTGTGAAATCAAGGTCCTCGAAGGCAGCCCCGGGGCCTGCCTCAATTGCTCTGTGTAACCTGGAGCTGTAATTAGGTTCTGCTCCTTAGACAGTTGGTGGGTACTTCAGGATACCTATAACTCCTCGTCCCTACTCCTCCTCACGGGGCTCAGCTGCCGAGGAGAGATTCTTTTATTCATTTCTAAAATCTACTAGTCCATACAGTGGAACTCCGCACAAAGGAAGGAGGTAGATAGGAGATGTCTGAGAAAACCTGCAGCTGTTTATCAGTGTGAGATCCTCACTCAACTTCCTGTTGTCACTTCCTCTCTCCCTGGCACCTGAAGAGTTGGGTTGCATCAGGCATGAGTGCTGAGTGCAGAGACCGCTTCCTTTGCCAACACAGAGCTTTGATCGCCGAAGACCATCTGATACACATAAGCCAGCCCTTCCTGCCTAAAGCAACATCAGACTACTACAAAGAAGCAACACTCCTCTCCTCCCCCCTCTCTCCTCCGTTACTCCAACCCAAACAACAACCAAGTCAGTGTAGTCAGGAATTTGTATTTTTTGCGCCTTTGTTTAGAATACATGAAATTGGGAAATACACCACATGCCTTTGATGAAGTACAATTATTATTCTATACACGTATGAGATTGAGGTTAGGAAAAAAGACAAAGAGGTGATGACGGACACATAATGGAAACCCACATCGTCTCATGGCAAACTGAAGGGGATGTGGGAAGCTCGGCTTCATTTGACTGCAAAGTCCCAGGGTTTAGTTGCATATTTGCTCATGCACATGGGTGGTAGGAGGGAAAGGGGACAGCAAAAGAGGGCACACAGTGGGATGAGAAAGAAAGTGACATCCCAAAAGAACAAAGTCAACTATATCTGGTGAGCCTCAGAGGGACAGACACCCAGGAAATAATTCCTGTGACATGGGTGACCGGGCTAAGAGGGAGAATTTGCTCTAGGCTTGGGACACATCGAGGACAGTGGTGGTTCTTCTCCAGCGTTGACCCCCTGCATTAGGCAAAGAGGACCCCAGAGGAGAGGAGAGACCTTCCGGGGGGAACCGTTGGGAGGGTACACTGACTGCTTTCTTCCAGCTCTTCAGTCCCACCCTGGGGCAGGACAAAGGGAATGTGGGAAACAGGGGCAAAGGGAGAGGAAGGATGGTTCTGCGCAATGAAATGCTGCTGCATGGAAAGTGAGCATCCAACCCAGCCCAGCCTGGCCCCAGCCTCTTCCTGCTTGTGGACCAGAGGACAGAAGGAATACAAGTGCATGGGTGCATGGGTGTTTCCCCTTCTGTTCTCAGCCTGCCTGTCTCCCTTCGCACCTGGGCCTACCCCACCCAATACCCTATCCTGAAGCCCAGCAGTGGCCCCTGCATAGGCTGAGTAGCTCCTATCCTTAGATTCCACTGTCTATACCTACAAGCCATGCAGAGAGAAAAGGAAAGGAGGCAAAGTGGAATTCAGATGGGTACACATGGTTCAGAAGGGGAGTACAGTGCAGGAAGAATAGACAGGTGGCTCTAGGTGAAAGGGCCCCATGATAGAACAAACTCTACACTGTCTGCCTCCTACCCCAAGACTGAGTTGGTGGTATACTGGGCTTCTCTGAATATTCAGAATCGGCCAGGCCTCAGGAAGGACATCTTGCCTCATCTCTGTCTTTGGCAAGTGCACAGGAGTGGTGTAGAGGAAGTCCCTGAAAGTCCAAGGACCCCTCACACTCCTTAATCAACAGAAAGGCAGGAGCAGGACCCTCCTTAACGAGAGGGCAAGAAGTGGCTTCCTCTGAGCTTGTTATTTTCAAATTAGGCCCTTCATTCACCGTTTCCAATAGGCACTCTCTCTGTATGCCAGCAATGAAAACTAATCAAGAGTCCCAAGCTTTGGCTGTATGAAATTACTTGGTATTCTCATGAACAGTACAGAATGCTGCAGAAAATGTGGACAAGGGACAACCCTTCCGGTTATGAGCTTGTGGGACTGCTTCTAGGACGGCAATGAGAATTCTGGTATTTTCACAATTAATATGTGTTCCCCAGGTCGCTGGAGAACAAAGTAAAAGGCTGTAAGATCCCTGAAGACGTAGAAAATCTTGGACTAACAGATTAGAAATAACTGCAAAAAACAGGTTTTACTATCTAAGAGGGTATTGCACCGAGTTGGACTTTGGGCCCACCCAGGATCCTCTTCAGGCCTGGCATAGGAGAAGAGCTCCAAGTGACCAGGGCAGCCCTGAGTGAGCCACCATTTTCGCAGGTGTTCATGGTCTCCTCCTGCCAGCGGCCTGACTTTCCTGGAGGCACCACAGGCACTGATACCCTTCTCCTCCCCAAATCTTGACACTCTTGTGGGCATGTCACTACAGCCACGCCCGTCCCCTTCCCTTGGCCTCCATCTCTTTTTGGCTTTGGAGGAATTTGCGAGTATATAAGAAGCAGGTAGGGAGGAGGTGCCAGCTGTTGCTCTTCAGATAGTTGCTTCAAATTGCGCCAGAAGCAGCATTTCTAGTGTTGAGGGACTCAGTGCAAATGACAGCAAAAGAAAAGGACGAATGAGCGATGGAGAAGCCTGGGCTGGGATGGAGGAAGGTGGATGGGGAAGTTTGTTGAGAGAGCAAACAAGGAGAGGAACATGAGTTTGGATGGCAATGGAGAACAGGGAAGGGGTGGCACATTCTCAAGTAAAAAAGTAGACTGGACACAGGAATCAGGAAGTCCAAGATGGAGAAGAGAGAGAGACAGGAGAAAACAAGAGGACAAATTACATCAAGTTACTAGGCATTCGGGTCTTTCAGTTGTCGGTGTCCCATCCCCATGTCTCCCTCGGACCCAAGGCAGTGAAAAACAGCAGAGGGAAGCCTTGTCCATCAAGGGAGTCCTTTGTGTTTGCCCTTCCTCCCTCCTGAGTCAGGTGATGATTCCACAACAGTGATCTCCATACCTCAGTCAGAGCAGCCCCACTCCCCAGGCAGGGAGGCAGGCAGGCAGGGCTGGGAGACGACTCCAGGACCTTCCCACCTCTTTACCCCACCAGTAACCTCAGGAATACTTACTTGCAATAACTACCACGATGATGGCACAGATAGCCCCAAGCATGATCATCATCTGAGGAGAAATTGACAACAGATCAGTCCTTGGACTTGGGAAAGGAAGAAAGCCAGGAAGAGAACTTACTCTGTCTTTGGGACAATGCAAGAAACACACATCACCCAGGAGAGCTGCAGGCCTCTTGGCGAGGGCCCGACCCCCGTGCTCCCCATCAGACAATAGCCCCTGCACCTCAGGTGAGGCCCCTCAGAAACATCAGAGCTTTTGCAGCTTGCTTTGTTTCTCTTAGGTCCTGTTGTATTGAAAAGAACTGCAATGGATCTGTAGTCAGGTGGTTCATTTTTCACTGTGAAGTGTTCAGCTCACTCCTCAGAGCTGCATGTATTTAAATACATTTATCTACTCCAGTCGTTGTGTCCATGTTGGGTGTTTGAGGAAGGGCCAGGTGAAAAATTTCCCAGGGGTCCTTTTGGCAAAAGCAGCTTGACTAACCATTTCCAAACTCCTCAGAGTGTCCCCGGTTAGTGGGTCTGAATACTCTAGCCTACCCTGGTGGCCAATTCTGGGTAATGCACCTCAAGGAGGCTTTTAAGACTTCCCTCCCAAGAAGAGTTCTGCAGGGCAAAGGTCCTATACCACTAAAGGGGAGGAATGCAGAACCTGAGGGTTTTCTTGCCTTCTGTGAGTTGTGGCCCAGGAAAAAGAAGGGGGAAAGGACAAGATAATTCACCTTGCAGTTTTTCCACCAATACTTCCTCTTTAGCTTGGCAGCACTGCTCTCAAATTGTGACGCTCCCATCTGCAAGGCGTCAGCTCGGTCATCTAGCTCTGACAGTATCTCGTCCCTCTTCAGGACCTTGTCCACATTTACACGCATGATGTCCACCACCTGAGGGGGCCAGAGATAAAGCTGCTAAGCTCTCCACCAGACATGGGAAAGAACAACCAGGGGATCACAAGGTTGCCCTGTATAACCCAATGGATGCTTTGCCTCCCAAAGCCTTTAGCTATCTCTCTATAAGAAAGAAAAGTTCTAAACGCCTATGATTTGTAAACCCTCAGGGAAAAAACGCTCCACCTACCTCCTCTACTTGTGCCTGGGTTTGCTGTAGTCGTCTGTTGCTGGTCGTATTAGGAGGAGGGCCAGGGGGACCCCCACCAGGGGCAGTCCCTTCTGCCTCTTCAGTGGGTAGCTGAGCGGGATCGGACCTGTAGAGAAAGTGGACGACTTGTAGGCATATATGCATAACCCAAGGATGGACACAGACAATGAGGTGTTGAGGGCCTGGGGGTGGGGGTGGGGGTGAGGTTGGGAGCGGGCTAGAAGAGGTTAATGGGGGGAAAAGGAGGGCCTGAATAATACTTTCAACAATAAAGATTTTTATAAAGAAATAAAAGTGGATAGAGTACACAAAGAAAGAAAGAAAGAAATCATGTGCATTCTCACCCCACACCATCAAATTCATGGCAATTAGGTTACTGTGTGTAATTAGAAGGGATTCTAGCTCCTCGGCCCATACCAAGGAGGGAGATACAGAACAGTGACAAGAAGCAAAAGATAAAAGATCCTGTAACAATATTTAGTGGGGGTCGGGGACGTCCAGGGTGAAATCAAGAGATCTTATTTGGGCCATCTTCTGATCCAAACTCACACACATCCTCTGACACAACGGTGACAGGGACTAAAGTGCTACCTTTGGCCTGAATGGCATTGCCCTGGCTGTCAGAGCCCTTCGCATAGTCAAACTGGAAACCTCCAATCCAGGTTAGAAGAAATTTGTACAAAAGACTAAACCCTCAGGATAAGCCTATAAACTAAACAGCTCTTTTTCCCAAAGCCTAAATTGACAAAGAGCAAGCTGACAGATTCTGCTTAAGGGGATCCACTTACTGGTTATGTTTCATTCAACAATGAGTATATTGCGGCTGTTGTAAGGACAACTTGGAGAATCACCAAAGGCAGAGCCTCTGTTGGTGGAGTGAGTCAGAACAGTTTGCCTGCTTCGTTTTTGGCAGAGAAGATGGGAATTTCACTCAGATAGAACTGGGGCCTAAAACAATTACGTTAATGAGATTGTTCCAAGAGCATAGACAGGAGGCAAAATGAAGAAAAATGGGCCTCAGTGTATATGCATCTTTGACATTCTGTCCCTTCTTTTTCTAGATTTGGCAACAAATCTCAGGAAACTACCCTGGGTCCCAAAGAGACATATGTCCCTTATGTCCCAAAGAAATTCTGGTTTACACACAGTGATCATCCTCATTCCCTTAGCCTCAGAAGGGATTAACCTAGTATGAGGTGTTCAAGACAAACTCTTTTTGATGAAGTCTAACCTATGGCATGAGATTTTCTCTCCCAAGGAAGATCCTACCAGCAGGAGGGAGATCTCTCAAATCTGATGGGAGAATAAAAATTACAATCAGAACTCTTCAAACAGAAGCTGAATCTCACAAAACATACCTCGTAGGAGCAGTCTAAGAATAAATGATAGAGGGATTAAACCATCATCAAGTCACCATGCAGGAAATGCCTTGACTACTCACAGTAGACCTAATACCCAGAAGTTCCTCCTCCCTAAATGAAGTCTAAAAAGGTAGAGAATAACACCTCAGAAAGGAGATGCTAGCAGATTACATCTGACGTATCCCCATTTACGTATCACTTTCTCACTTCTAAGGCGTAAAGGCGGCAAAGGGAAGATCCAAAGCCATGGAAGCCATGAGACTCTTGTGCTACCACTGAACTCAGCAGCCATCTAGGTCTCTGAAGATGGAAAATCCAGTGAGTGGGTAGGAGCCGCTGTTTGGTCTTGGAAGCAGCCCAGGATGGCGGTAGCAATGACAAGATTAAGGTCAGAGGCCTTGTGATGCCCTGCGGGTCCCCACACTTTCTCCATCTCCTTGGGTGCATCCCACATGGGTGCTCCTGGAAACTAGTCAGCCGAGAAGGACTCCCCCCTGCTTCCCCAAATGCAAACAAACGGATCCTAGGACTTGGCCAACATGCACAGAATGGCACAGAGTAAAAGCTGCAGAAATCCAATGAGAACATGTGACATGGCTAATAAAGCATGTGAAGGGACCATTCCACTTACGACGTGTTGGGAGTTGGGAACACTCAGAAATAAAATATCCGGAACAGTGATAACCTTTATGTAGGATAAGTAAAGGTTTTCCCGTTTTTTTGTCTAGGACCAGGCTAGGACTCCCGGCAATGGCAAGAAAGAAAGAGCTCTATCAAGCAGACAGTGGTCTTGACAGGGGAGTGCTTCACTTCTCTAGCCATAGTTCTCCCGCAGATCTTAGGATGGGGGTGATGCTGAAGATGGTCAGAGACTAAATTTAATGCGCTGGGGAAGACGGGCATCCTCAGCTCTATTTCTCTTCCAAGCACTTGGCTGAGATTCAATGAAGTGAAACACCTCAGGGTGGCCCGTGGGAGGAAGGCAGTTTGGAATCATATGGCACTGCCCCCTGAGATCTGAGAACTGGAAGGTAAGTTTCTGGAGCTTTGCTCACTGCCAAGGTGGGACGGAGGCAACACGTAACAGTTGGGGTGAGGGACATACAGAAATTACTAACAAGCAGATGCACCTATGACTGTCTTTCCAGAGGAACCAAGTACAGATTCGTTCAGATCCGATAACTCCATGCCCACCTTCGCCCTCTCCCGGGCTCCGCTAGACCGAGACCTGCATGAGGCGCCCCTCGGGCGAGAAGAGTAGATGCAATGAATGTGGGACCCCTGCGTCCCTGCCCCGCCCGTGGAGTGCTGGTTGTGGCTGGTGCAGGAGTGAGGTATTACCCTCCCCCCTGGGGGTGGTCAGGTCTGGGGGCTGCGCGCGGTGGTAGATCCCCGCGTCGCTGCAGCTGCTGCAATGCGCCATTTCCCATCCCGCAGAGTCTGACGCTGGCGGTGAGAGTTGGCAAGGAGTGTCGAGCTCCCACACTAGAGTCAACTCACATTTCTCTGAGAAGTGAGGATCGCTCTCCTCTCCAGAGGCTACGGCAAGACACCCGGCGAAGGGAACGCTGCGGCTGAAGTTCACGGAACTGCTGCGCTGCACGTCTAGTTGCCCACCCGGAGCTCTAGCTGCGGCGGAACTTACTGCAGCTGCAGTTCGAGTCCCGGTCTTTAATAGTGCCGGCCGCGCCTCCCCGATAAGATTGACGATCCAGCGGCCCAATCCACGCCCGGGACAGGCGCAGTCCAGAACGGAAGCCCGAGCAAATTGGCCAATCAAAGCTCTCCTCTCACGGAAAGGAGCGGTTTTCTCATTCACAGACAAATATGACTATAGTTGGCTAATCTGTAACTAAGCAACAGGGGGTGGTGGAAACACGCGTCAACCCTCTGGAGGGGCAACTCCAACATTTTGAGGTAAGCCTTTTCTGATGCCTCCCAGCCAATCGCTGAACAGCTTCTGAAGCCTTGGCCCGCCCAAGGTCCCCAGCGCCGGCAGCTCCAGCCAATCGCGCCGCTTTCGCCGGCTGCGGCCCGAGTGCCGGGGCTCACAGGGGCCGGGACTCAGAGTCCCCGGGAAGTCGGTGGTTTGTCAGTCCACGCACAGCCCCGACGCCCTCATCTGTCCCGGGTTCCACCCGCCTGCCCGCCTCTGACCAGCAACCCCGAGGAGGCAGAGTCTATCGAGGCAGAACGGCAAGCTCTCGGCCCCAAGGACCGGGCGCGGGGTTCCGTCCCACCAAAGCAGATACGGTGGCTTCGTCCGTCCGTTTCCTTCCACGCTGCCGACACGCGCCTCTCGCGGTGTAGCCTACATTGGACTTCCCGCCACACCTGCTCCTCCCGTGCCTTCCAGGTACCTTATCCACTAGGTGCCCAAAACGGACACCATTCTGGACTTCCTCCCGTTCATCTGTACCCTCCTCTAATAATTCGCCAAGTCAGTCGATTTTTCCTGGTTAGCATTTCAAGAATTCTCTCCCTTTGTCTTTGTTCTTATCCGTTGTAAAACTCAGCTCCCACTAGGAAAAAAAGGTACCAAAGAAACTGGCACGATGCTTTCTTATTAGTTAGAACTGTTTTTATATTTATTGAAAGCATAGATTTATACAGACTTTTATATTTCACTCTGGTGCATATGTACAAAAAGAAAATACAAAAGAATAACGTGGTAACAGTATTCCTGAAACGTCATATTCAGAGGCTCGTAGGATTCATTTTTTGGACTCAGTCTTAGATGTTCATAATTTTCCACACAATGTAGTTATGTTGCAGAAAGACCAAAAAACTAAGCGACTTTGAAGAGGTGGAGAAATCACAGTTTTAATAACACGTGCACGCGGACTCAGGGATTGATCCTAATCCAAATCAGAGTGGAGGTAGCACACGAGAACCTTGCTTTATAACTGCCCCTGAGTTCATTGATTTGCAAATATACTCCCTCCCCCCAAGGCCCTGAAGGGAGAATTCTTTTCATCTACCCTTCCCCCAGGTTCAGGGCTCAAAACAAGACCCCCTGCCTTACCACAGGACAGAGCTTTGTTTGGTTTAATGGCCTAACATTCCTTGCAGAACCAGCCTTCCTCCTCAGTTAGTCATCAAGAACTTTGGTGAGACAGCATTTCTTAAAAGAGTTCCTCTTCTGTCTCTGAATTTTCTTCCAAGCCTCAGACACTCATTTGGCTAACAGTTATACTGAAACATCCTAATTTAGATGTTAAAATGAAAAAAAAAAAGTATTTTAGGATCAGTGAAGTATATCTTTTCTTGCCCTCCCTCATATCCATCCTTTAAGGAACCACCAGAATGATCTATGCAAATGTATAACCCTGCTTAAAACTATTAAACAATTGCTCTTAGAAACAATGTACTGAGCATGTGTTTATCCCGTCTACCTCCTATAAGCACACCAAAATGACAACTTGTGGGAACTGAAAACAAATCATAAACCCTCAAAGACAAAAAATAATGGGAGGAATTATTTTTGGCAGCATGAACACCTACATATATATGCCCACCAACTTTCCCCTGAAAACTAAGTCATTGAATTTTTTAAGGGGTTAATATCCAAATTTATTTATTTTTTATTTTTTAATTCTTTATTGTTCAGATTATTACAGATGTTCCTTTTTTTTAACCCCCATAGCTCCCCTCCACCTGGTTCCCCCCAATCCTGTGCCCTTACCCCCACCAACTGTCTTCATCCATAGATTAAAAATTTTTGTCCAGTTTCTTCCCATACCCCTCATGTCCCCTTCCCCCTGAGAATTGTCAGTCCATTCCCTTTCTATGCCCTTACTTATATTCTATTCACCAGTTTATTCTGTTCATCAGATATTTCTATTGACTTGTTATATTCACTTGCTGATAAATATGTATTTGTTGTCACTTTGTTGTTCATACTTTTTATTTTTACCTTTTTCTTCTTCCTCCTCTTCTTAAAGAATGCCCTTCAGCATTTCAAATAATCCTGGTTTGGTAGTAATGTACTCCTTTAGCTTTTTCTTATCTGTGAAGCTATTTATCGGACCATCAATTTTACATGATAGCCTTACTGGGTAGAGTAATCTTGGTTGTAGGTTCCTGCTATTCATCACTCTGAATATTTCTTGCCAGTCCCTTCTGGCCTGCATGGTTTCTATCGAGAAATCAGCTGACAGTCGTATGGGTACTCCCTTGTAGATAACTAACTGGTTTTCTCTTGCTACTTTTAATATTCTCTCTTTGTCTTTTGCTCTTGGCATTTTAATTATGATGTGTCTTGGTGTGGTCCTCCTTGGATTCCTTTTGTTTGGGATCCTCTGCGCTTCCTGGACTTGTAAGTCTATTTCTTTCATCAGGTAGAGGAAGTTTTCTGTCATTATTTCTTCAAATATGTTTTCAATATCTTGCTCTCTCTCTTCTTCTGGCACCCCTATAATTCTGATGTTGGTACGCTTAAAGTTGTCCCAGATGCTCCTTACACTATCTTCACACTTCTGGATTCTTTTTTCTTTTTTCTCTTCCAGTTGGGTGCTTTTTGCTTTTTCATGTTTCAAATCTTTGATTTGATTATTGCAAACCTCTCGTCTGCTGTTGGGTCTCTGTATAATATTACTAAGTTTATCAGCGGATTCTAGAAAATTCTTGAAAAACCTTAAAACCGTAGTTCTGAACTCTGTATCCAGTAGTTTGCTTCCCTCCATTTCTGTCATTTGTGACCTGTTTCTTTGTCTCCGCATTTTGCCTGCTTCCCTGCGTTGATAGAGTGGCTTTCTGTGCTAGGTGTCCTATATAGGGCCCAGTGATTCAGCCTCCCCAATCACCTGGGGTGGACACTCTTGTTGTACGCCTTTGAAGGCTGGGTGCACAGTCTTGTTGTAGTTATCACTGGGAGGTATCACCGGGAGGAAATGACCTGCAGGCCTTTCTCCTCGTTGTTTGGGGTTTGGAACTTTTGGAGTTCTGTCCCAGCTGCAGTACCTTAGGTTATGCTGCAAGCAGGCAGGCCCACAGCTTGGGTGGGATTGTAAGTTGGGTGGGGCAGGGTCTCAGAATCACCGGGGCGGAGCAACCCGCAATGGCTGCCCCTCCGCCGACTCCGCAGCTTCTCCTGGATTTCGTGCCTCCAAGCCCTGGCGTCTGTGCGCCCCTGAGTCCCTGAATCTCCGCGTCAGTGATCGCTGCGAACATTCAGTGTGACCCCAGACTTTATAATCTCCTTTCAAGCCTCGGACCCAGGTGCAGCCACCACCACCCTTTCACCCGCGCCACCTCCGTTTCGCGCGCGTCTGTACCTCTCAGTTTTGGCGCCGGGAACTTCTATCAGTCTCAATGCACTCCGTCTCTTGCCTTCTCGTTGTAAAGCATCCCCTCCCTTGGTTCTGGAGGATGGCCATTTATCTGTATAGTTGTTTTTTTATAATGTAGTTGTGGAGGCTGCGCATGTAGGTATATACCTCATGCTGCCATCTTGGTTCTCCATGAATTTTTTAAATTAAAATATTTTTAAACTTAAGAAAATAATACAGGGAGTTTCCTTATAGCCCTTCACCTATAATATAACCAGGAAATTGACATTGGCACAGTCCACAGAGCTTATTCAGATTTTGCCATTTTTACATGCATTCCTGTGTATGTGTGTGCGCCTGCATGTGTATACAGTTTTATGAAGTAGTGTAGATTCCTTTTACCACAATCAGACTACAGAACTATTACACCAGCACAAGAGTCCCTGGAGCTATCTCTTTATAGCCACACTCACCCAATCCCTAACCCTTAGCAACCACTAATTTTTTTGTAACACTGACTAGCACCTTTAGTACTAAGTTATAATGCAGCAGTAATAGTGGGCATCCTTGTTGCTGATTTTTAAAGGGAATACTTGTCCATAAATCTATTTTGTTCATCTCCGGTATATAATCTTTATCTACTAGTGGTCAGATTAATGAAATTTTACTCTGTTACTAGTTTAACAGGTTTTAGCTAATCTAATAGAAGAGTAATATGCAAATTAACCATCACTCCAAGGCACCTAAGCCATGCCTACCAACCAAGCCATACCCACCAGCCAATCACAGCGGCTGTATGCAAATTAACCCAGCCAAGATGGCAGCCGACAGCCATGGAGCTAGAGCAAACAGGAGGCTTCCGTTGCACCAGTGATGGAGTTGAAACTGCCTGCCTAGACCAGCCGGGCCTCTGCTCGAGGCAACAATGTTTCAATTATAGAAGCCATGGAGCTGAAGCAAACAGGAGGCTTCATTGCCTGACTAGGCCTCTGCTCAAGGCAATAGAGTTTCAATTACAGAAGATAAATAAAGCCCAGAAACCTGATTCCAGCCAGCCTCGCTGGGACGTTGGGTCAATGGGAGCTGTGGGCAGCCTGAAAACATCCCTCAGCCCCTCACCCAGGCTGGCCAGGCACCCCAGTAGGGATCCGAACCCTGAAGGAACTGTGGGCAGCCTGAGAACGGCCCTCAGCCCCTCACCCAGGCTGGCCGGGATGAGAATCCCCATTGGGGGGCTTGACCAACCTACAAACAGCCATCAGCCCCTCACCCAGGCTAGCCAGGCACGCCAGCAGGTGGACATCCCCCAAGGGGTCCCAGACTTTGAGAGGGCACAGGCCGGGCTGAGGGACCCCCCTGAGTGCACAAATTTTTGTGCACTGGGCCCCTAGTTTTAATCATAAAAAGGAGCCCAGCCAGCATGGCTCAGTGATTGAGTGTCAACCTAAGAAACAGGAGGTCACAGTTCAATTCCAGGTTAGAGCACATAGTTAGGTTGCAGGTTTGATCCCCGGTTGTGGTGTCTATGGGAGGCAACCAATGGATGTTTCTCTTTCTCTAAAATTGGTATTTTTTAAAAGAGCCCATAAACGAAGATATCTAATATGCTAGACATTCAACTACTGCAGCAATCAAATATGTACAAGACAGTCCCTACCTTCAGTGGGAATGAGGCTTAACTAATGGGGAAGACAGACACAGACACATTAAACCAAACAAAATCAAACAGCAAAAATATTATGAGTTCAAAGACTCAGCCAAATCAAAGTAAAGAAATCCTAAAAAGCATTCCCTTGCCTTCTTCCATTTTCCAAAGCAGTGGTACTCAACCCTAATTTAGAACTAATTTACAACTTCTTGGGAGCTTTTAAAAACATGAATGCTTGGAAACCAGTCTCAGATTGATTTCATTGGTCTAGGATAGGTCCAAGTCTTCTTTTTTGTTGTTGTTTGTTTTTTGTTAAACCTCTGAGAAGTTCCTAACATGTAACCAGAATTGAACATCTCTGGTCTACAGAGTTAAAAAATCTAAGATCCTCATCCTGGCTAGACTCCTGGTCATTTGGCGCTATTTTTCCTACCTAAAACTTACTTCTTGTTATTAGAAAAATATGACTGATATGTTAATGATCATTAACTTAATTCTATGTCAGTAGTTGCTACCTTTGCCCACATCTATGTTCCCATGACAAGGCTATCCCCCATTCCCCTACCCATTTAAATTATTTCTTACTCATCAAATCTGCCCATAGAAGTTACTATTCATATTTAACATTGACTTCCCAGGCCCTTCAGCTGAAATTTTCCAAGATTTAGCTCAAATGTCATCTTTTCAACAAATACCTTTTCTGTCTATTCTCCCCTTTGCCCCCCATCCCCAGCCAAGAAAAAACTCTTAGAAGTCTCTAATTTTCCTATGCAATTACCATATTCAAATTCATATTGTTTACATAGTATATATCTCTTAAGTAGAATGAAAGCTACTGAGAGTTAGGAATCAATCCTGACAGTGATTTATGTCCCTACAAATAACCTTGGACATACACTGTGAGTGGCCAGATTATTATGACCACCTGAAGTTTATAGGCAAATTAGCTATAATTTCATGCTGAAGTTGCTAGAGGACCAGACCATTATAGACATCTGAATAGCACAATATACCTAAGTATCGTTGCTGATCAAGTTCATCCTATCATGTTGAAAGCATATCCCAATGGAGATGGCTTCTTCCAACAAGACAATGCGCCATGCCACGGTGCTCGTATTGTGCAGGAGTGGCTACAAGAACATGAGGGAGACTTTACCTTGCTTAGATGGCCCCCACAATCACCAGATCTCAATCCAATTGAGCATTTGTGGGGCGAAGTTAAAAGAGCCATCAGGCAGCTGGTTCCACAACCATCAAATCTCACAGAACTGGACAGTGCCATTCATCAGGCATGGTGTCAGATTCCTCACATCACCTTTCAACATCCCATGGAGTCAATGCCAAGAAGAATCGCCAAAGTATTGAAGGCAAAAGGTGGCCCAACTAAGTACTGATGGGGTGGTCATAATAATCTGGCCACTCAGTGTATGTTTCAATATTTATTGAATAAAAATGTTACATACTGTTTCACACCTAAAACAAGATTGTTCTGTCCTTGAAAACAAAACCATTTGTATTTTCACAGCAGGAAACATTTCATAAATGCTAATTGAACTATCAATTTCCTCTTCACTAATCACATGTTCTACTAAAATATTCTAATCTAATAAAAGAGTAATTTTGAAATTGACCATTTCTACGGGATGCCTAAGCCACGCCCACCAGCCAATCAGAGTGGCTGTATGCAAATTGACACAGCCAAGATGGAGGCTGGCAGTCACGGAGCTAGAGTAAACAGGCAGCTTCCGTTGCACCAGGAGTAAACTGTCTGCTGGCCAGCTGGGCTTCTCCTGGCTCCAGGCAACATACTTGCAACATTGTCTCAATTATAGAAGCCTCGGAGCTGAAGCAGACAGCAGCCTTCCGTAGCATCAGCTATGGAGGAAACTGCCTGCCTAGAGTCTACTAAGGCAACATTCTTTCAATTATAGAAGCCACAGAGCTGAAGCCAACAGGAGGCTTCGTTACCTGCCTAGGCCTCGGCTTAAAGGAACAGTATCAATTATAGAAGATAAATAAACCCAGAAACCGGCTTCCAGCCAGCCTTGCTGGAACATTGGGTCAATGGGAGCTGTGGGCAGCCTTAAAGCCATAAAACAGCTCTCAGGCCTGCACCCAAGCTGGCCACACCCCAGTGGGGTGAGGGACCCCACTGGGGGGCTTGGCCAGCCTGAAAACAGCCATCAGCCCCTCACCCAGGCTGGCCAGGTACCCCAGTAGGGACCCAAAACCTGAAGGGACTGTGGGCAGCCTGAAAGCCTGAAAACGGCCCTCAAGCCAGCACCCAGGCTGGCCACACCCCAGTGGGGTGAGGGACCCCACTGGGGGGCTTGGCCAGCCTGCAAACAGCTATCAGCCCCTCACCCAGGCTGGCCAGGTACCCCAGTAGGAACTCGAACCCTGAAGGGACTGTGGGCAGCCTGAAAACGCCCCTCAGCTCCTCACCCAGGCTGCCCAGGCACCCCAGTAGGGACCCAAAACCTGAAGGGACTGTGGCCAGCCTGAAAACACCCCTCAGCTCCTCACCCAGGCTGCCCAGGCACCTCAGTAGGGACCCAAAACCTGAAGGGGCTGTGGGCAGCCTGAAAACGGCCCTCAGTCCATCACCCAGGTTGGCCACACCCCAATGGGGTGAGGGTCCACACTGGGGGGCTTGGCCAGCCTACAAACAGCCATCAGCCCCTCACCCAGGCTAACCAGGCACGCCAGCAGGTGGACATCCCCAAAGGGGTCCCAGACTGTGAGAGGCCGGGCTGAGGGACCTCCCAAGTGCACAAATTTTTGTGCACCAGGCCCCTAGTCCTAGATAGTAAAAGGCTAATATGCAAATCGACCAAACGGCAGAACGGCCAGTCGCTATGACGTGCACTGACCACCAGGGGACAGACGCTTAATGCAGGAGCTGCCCCCTGGTGGTCAGTACACTTCCACAGGGGGAGCATTGCTCAGCCAGAAGGCCAGCTCACAGCTGATGAGCAGCTCTCTGGCCTCCATGGCAGCACTAAGGATGTCCAACTGCTGGCTTAGCCCCTTTCTTCCCCCCCCACCCCCCCGGCATGAAAAGTTTAGGGTTTCAGAGAAATGGATATGGGTATGTGTGAACATAAATTACAATTCTGGGTCTTATGGAATTGTATATATTACTAGAGGCCCAATACAAATTTGTTCACCTTGAAAGGAACTGTGGGCTACGAGGCTGCAGTGGGCACAGGATTAGGTCTCAGCCCATCCTCCATGCTCCCGTGGTCCATGGTCCCGTCTGCCAGCAACCCCGCTCCCGCCACCGCCACCGCTCCCATGTGCTGACAGCACTTGCCCTGCTCGCACCTGCTGATGGTGCAGAGCAATTGGGGCCAGTGTCAGCAGCGGGTGCGAGCTGACCTGATCAATCCTCAGGAGCAGGGAGAGGTGGAGAAGCCCTCAGGAGTGATCGGGGCTGGCAGCCACTGCTTGCACCCGCTGACAGCACAGAGCAATTTGGGCCAGCACCAGGCACCAGCAACGGGTGCAAGCAGTGGCTCTGGCACCGGCAGCAGGTGTGAGTGGGGCCAGTGCCAGCAGCAGGTGGGAGTGCTGGGCGGGACCCTGGTGCATGGGAGCAAAGAATTTTCAGTAACCTCCAGAAGCTTGTCCCAATGACAGCAACCAGCGCCCCCCGTTTGGCACCCCTGCTCACCTGCTCCACCATCCCACCACAGCCAATACCTACCATGTTCCACACTCTGCCCCCTGCTGCTGACACCGAACCATGTTCCGCGCACACCCCCTGGTACATAATAACAACCAGTTGTTTGGTTGTCCCACCATTCAGTCTATTTGATAATTGGTTTTATATATATACTAGAGACCTGGTGCACAAAAATTTGTGCACTTGGGGGGGCGTCCCTCAGCTTGGCCTGTGCCCTCTCGCAGTCTGGGACCCCTCGAGGGATGTCCACCTGCCGGCTTAGGCCCGCTCCCTTGGGGAGTGGGACTAAGCTGGCAGTCGGACATCCCTCTGGCAGCACGAGAACCCTCGGAGGATGTCCACTTGCCAGCAGGGAGCAGGCCTAAGCTGTAGTCAAACATCCTTAGCGCTGCTGAGGAGGCGGGAGAGGCTCCCACCACCACCCACCACCGCTGTACTGGCAGACTCAGGGTCAATTTGCATATTACCCTTTTATTATATGGGATATAGATGTGTCATGGCTCATAATGTGGGAGTTACCAAAGTAATGGCTAGAGAGGAGCTGAATATAAAAATGGAGAGGTAGGTATGAAATATGAGTGGCTCTGGAATACCTTACATGATTTGGTGGGACTGGAGGAGACAATCAAATATTTGAGAATGCTAAGGGCAAGGTGTTCTGAAGAATATATATACACTAGAGGCTGGTGCATGAAATTTGTGTACTGGGGTGGAGGGTCTCTCAGCCCGGCCTGTGCCCTCTTGCAGTCTGGGAGCCCTCGGACA
>PVJC01011295.1:0-41878 GCA_004026665.1 Murina feae
CGACGGGGTTCTTGCCTGATGAATGGTCTACTCACCGAACAGGCCTCCAGCGGCTTCGGTCCATAGAGGTACCAACACATGCTGTTCTGCAGTGATGCTGGCTCATGGGACATCAGCTTTCTGCTCACTGTATGTCCCACGAAGATCCTAGAAAGTCATCCTGGGACAGATCCTCAGGAGTGCCCACTTCAACCCCTCAGTTTACAAAGAAGGCAACAAGAACCCAGGAGACAGATACTTAAGATAACGCAGCACCTAGAACTTGAACCTGTGTCTCCAGCTTCCCAGTCTCATGCCTTTTTAATACACCAAGCACACGTCTCATTACTAAGTGTCATGGGTGCTCTGTGTCTAAAACTTCCCACCTACGTGTTTTGTTTGTTATTCCACGCTGTGCTCAGTTATAATGATTAAACTCTTACAATTGTGGCAAATGGAATTTCTGTTCCCAAATGCACCGCCTGCGTGGCAGGGAGCCCAGTCGTCGTGTTTCTTCAGGAATGACCACTAATTCTCTCATTATCTCCAGTTTCATGATTCTCTTCTTCCTCGGGCACAAATGAACTCAAGTATTGAACTGCTTCATCATTCAGGAGTTTTCGGACCAGGCATGTTCCCTTAGCTTCTGGGGGCATCTGCCGTAGGCCTGATCTGGGCACCCCAGCCACCTAGTCCATCCCATCTCAACTAGAGTCACATTCAACCAGTGTTAATCGAGCAGGATGCTGGATGCTTACATGCGTGAGGTCATCTGATCCTGACAATAAGTTATGAGCTAAATGCCACTACCCCCATTTTCTATGTGAGGAAACTGAGGCTCAGGAAGGTCTATTACCCACCCACGTACACAGTGAAGAATGGGGTTGAGCCAAAAGGAAGAGATTTGCTGCCTCCTGGCTGACTGGCTTTTCCCAGTCCCTCGGGCTACTTTGTACTGAGATATCATGGAGAAGTTCTGCTAGGTGGTGAAATTATCATTATATTCCATTTTTCTGGCAATAGATTTTATTGTGACATGCCATCTGCCAGCATCAGACATCTAGTCATGTCTCGCCTCAGTTCCATCTTGTGGATAATTCAAACACCAGCCATTGAAAAGGTTTCTTTCACATGAGGATGCTGGGACCTGCTGGTGGATGTTTCCTGCGGTCTGGTCCAAGAGATGAAGGGAGTTGGCTGCAAGCGAAGAGAGAGTTGGCCGCCTCTGTGGCAATTTCCTTTTGCTCAGGAGAGACCAACTGCTATTTCATGCTGCCTCTGGAGGTGGCTCTTGTTCCTGTGATAACTCAGGTTATCAAGAAAGGACGAGAAAGCCTGTGGGGTCAGACCAGCCACCTAGAGACATGGCCCAGAATCACAATACGTGATTCTAGCATGGCACAGCCCTCTGTGCAGGTCATGGAAACCCAAGACACAAGCTTATTTAAGAAAACAGTCTTCATTGATGTGGCTATTTTGGGTTATGAAAGGGAGCTGGACACAGAGAAATGTGCAGAGTATTCCGGCTGAGTGAGTGTGATGCACACTAAGATTTCTCTTCATCATCACACACCACACGCGGATGTGTCTGATCATTCTGTCTCAGGCCTGGGAAAGCGAGGCGTTCGGTATAGGTGTTGGCAGCTCTTTGCTCTGAGGATGTGCGTGCAGATTGTGGTTTGGGGTTTTTTGGAATTTGCTCCTTTATTTCCTCATTGTGCTGAGAGGAACCTGGCCTCACTCGGGGTTGGGAATGGAGACTCCCCACGCCAGCCCCTGGATGTGCCACAGCTTCCCCAAGGACGGGAGGCGCTGGTGTTAGATGTCTGATGTTTCTCACAGCGCAGTGGCAGCAGAAGCACCTTTCTAATCATTTGCAGGAGAGTCCATGTGGAGTGGTGATCACCAGGAAACATGGGGCCCAGGGGTAAACAGGCCACATACCGCTCTGTTGTCCGTGATGCAGATGTCAGATGTGTGGCTGACATGCGTCCTATAAAGGTCAGTGAAGTCCCCCAGACAGGAGGATGCCATGTGTCTGAGACCAGGAGATTCCACCTGCTCTGCTCTCTCCTGGGTTCTCACCGTAGCCTTCCGGCCAGTCTTTCTTTTAGGCATTTATGTCCAGCCTCATACCCCAAACAGGAAAGAGGCCTCCAAAACCTTGATTTTACCTCGTTGTGTTTGTTCTTCCTGAATCTATGATCCTGATCTGTTCCCAACCCTTCTGACTTCTACTATCCATTGTTTATTCCGTCAACACATGTTCCAGGGGACCTCACTGGGTCTCTGTGCTCCCATCTATACTGCTCCTCAGCCCCTGCCTCACTTTCCTCCTTTTCCTATGCTCAGCCCATAGAGACACTCTTGCTTGCCATTTGGATTTTCTTCTTGGTTAAGCCTCCTTGGTAACTGCCTCAAGCTCTGTTACCCTGGGACTTGACTCTGGAGTCACCCACGGGGTGCACTGGTCCCCTTCCCCTGCGGCTGTCAAACTCCTTTAAGAGACCTACACGTTCACCCTAATGCATGGGCCCATCTTACAAATGCCCAGGTTGCTTTAATCTCATCCTCCCTTGGCTTAAAAAATCACCGACTCCACTGGTCCAAAGCAGCAATTCCTAAGGCACCTTAGGCAACAGTGATTCCAACACAAGATTCAGAGCAGTAAGTACCTTTTTGCTCTTTCTACTCATTGAGTCTTCTTGTGTGCTACACCCTAATAAGTTCTGTGCATGCAGGGATGAGAAAGTTAGACATGTCCAATGCCTTCATAGAATTTACTGTTTGCCATGGAAGACATTACATAATTAATATGGTGAAGAGAACTTTGAAGAAAAAGTGTAAGAAGGGGAATGGCTGTGCTAATCTGAAAAAACCAAGATGGCTGAGACCTGGAGCATGACTGAGGATTCAGTAGGCTAAGTAGGGGCATGAGTGCCAGGTAGAAGGACCATGTATGTCTTGACCTTGACATTGGGCAGAGCAGGACATGGTCAGGTGACAGAATGAAGGCAGTATGGCTTGAGGAGGAATTGTGCTCTCCGAGGGCAATCGATCCCTGAATGACTTTGCAGAACGATCTGGAATGCTTATTAAAAATACAAATGCCTGATTCTCACCCCTCAATTACTGAATCAGATAGAGATGGGATTTTGGAAGATTTAATTCAGCTTGTATAAGTTTTGTTTTGTTCTACCTTTTCTTTGTTGTTTCTTTTAAATATATATACCGGGACCCAATGGTGCATTAAGTAATGGGATTCCAAGAAATAAGACTCATATCCTGTCCTCAAGGCCAGTGGGAGAGGGTTGCTATGACAAGTACCATAATAGAAGTACACTTAGGTAGTTACCATAGTATGGAGAAGCAGCATCTAGCCCTCAGCATGAGGGAAAATTAAGGATTCAGCCCAATTGTTGATAGCTGAGGAGGTGGGGGACATGGTTTTCTAGGAAGAGCAAAGCGTGTAAATGCAACTTGCTATTATGTGTTTGATAGAAGCAGTGTGACGGGGGCCAGGCCATGGTCTTCTTTGTGCCTCTTAAGCTAGAGACGGGCAAAAGTGCAACTGGAGCTGAGTGACAGAGGCTCCTGGTACCTGAGTACCATTGTCCTGGTGATAGAAGAAGATGGGTGGAGAACCCTTAGGATGGAACCCTTAGGATGACCTGGAACCCTTAGGATGACCTGTCATCATCGCCATGTGACCTGACATACCTGACAGCCACCTATTACCTGGGAGGCTGGTAAGCAAGGCAGAGAAATCCCCAAATGCCAGACAGCTGCCTCCACCTATAGGCTTGGACTCAGGCTTCCAATATAGCCCCCAGCTACTGCCGACTGCCTCCTGGAAGCCAGCAGTCAGCGGAGGCAGGAAGAGAACATTTTGCTGTGGCACGTCCTACTCCCCCAGTGTTTGGCATTCTACACTGCCAATCTCCAGCTGCCTGTCTAGACGGAGCCCAGATTGGACCTGCGAGGTATTGAACACTGTGATCCAGCCCCACTCACTCTTGGCCAACTGGAGGGTGAGACTGAGGAGGACAGACCCAGGCTGAAGGGACGTGGAAGGGCTCCTCTTCCCATTAGTACTTGTTGCTCCCCACAAACTGCGGGGATCTCTGCCCACTGTGCAGCCATGTCCCCAGATACACACGGAATCCATATGCACGAGGGTAGCCTTCCCTGCCATGCTCCTGCTGACCATGTCTCAGCACCAGAACAAACATCATTTGATAAGGTGGGTACAGGTCCCCAGGAAAGCCTCCATAAGTAGTAATTGTTTTCAGAGATTAAATGCCTATATGTGCAAGACCCGGACACTCATCTCATCCTCTCATTATTCTATTAACACCACAAAGCCACTCTGTGAAGGGGATAGCAGGAACCCTGTTTTAAAGTGTTCTATGGAAAGTAAGACTGAGATGTGAAGTAACTTGCCCAGGATGGGGCGGTGTCAGGATTAGAACCTAGCACCTGTGGACTCTATACCCCCCTCTCCCATCTGATTTATTCAACTAAATTGCCTCTGCTATGTAACCTCACCATTTATAGATGAGGACGAGATGACCAGAAAGAGAGAGAATGATTTGCTGAGACTCATGGCAGAGTCTAGATCTCTCAGCCAAGGCTCTGGACTCCCGATTTCCTTCTCCCTCTGGGAGTCCCCCCCACTCCCACTCCCCGCCCCAACAGATGGCTTGGAGACCAAATCAACTATCTACAAGATTGGCCTCCACTTCCTGCCCAGCCCATGGGTCCTATGATTGGATCACACTGTAATGAGCATATCCTTCACCACAGATGTTGAGTGAGGGGATTTTTTCACCAGTGACTCCTGGTTTGTGATGAAGTAGCTCTCTCTGCACAGTCACTTTACAGTCACCAGATGGCTGCTTTGAGCATTGACAAGTGAGGTACCTGGTACTAGTGTTGCTCAAAGTCTACACCTTAGACGAAGGGAGGGTCCACTGGATCCCTTAACAATGAAATACCACTGAGCACGGCTATGTCAGTACTTAACCCTAACAATGCAAGGACACAAATATCCCCCAGGTATAAGCTTTTGGGGACCGTAAACCACTGACATATAACTGTCACTCTGATGCTAACACGAGGCTAAGGCTAGTGGGATTTGGTTGTAATTTTTCAGAAGAGAATGCTGGCTCAGAATGATGGGCGTACCTGCCCAAAGTCACGTTTATAGAAACGGTGGCTTTGAGGAAGATGCCATTTGATCAGCTTCTTTATCTCTTAGGCCTATGAGACAACTGTGAACTAAGTCAATGATGCCTTCGATCTCTAAATGTTTCTAAGTCACAGTAGGATAGATTGAAGAAAACTGGAACACAGGGTCCTCATGCCATCTGTTAGCAGAGAACTTGTCTCTTTGATTTTATATAACTTTGTGTTTTTCTAATTTTAAATTAAGTATATAGAATTACCCAGTTAATATTAAGTACACAAGACATATTAACAAATAATGGTAACTTCCCAATAGACACATACTGACTGTTGAATCAATCGAATGAATGATTGGATTTTACTTCTCCAAAGTGAGGCTTAAAGAAGCGCGATCTGTCTCAGTGAGTGGGTTCCTTCGACCACCTGACACAAACATGGACAGAAGAAAATCGAAGGCAGTAACAGGACCGGCAGGCCAGGGTGCATCTTGATTTTTCCTCTGAAAAGCTCTGTGGCCCTGGCTGCCGGGTTTCTGGCTTACCCTGTAGGTATGGTCACTGGGGTTAAACTCTATTTTAGAAGATGTGCCTTTAAATAGGTTTCCCTTTCCTCTCACTGCTTCAGGAAGTCCCACTCTGAGTCAGTGCCAAATGGGTTTGGTTTTAGCTTGAATTTTCCCGTAAAAGGTGGTGGGAGAGATGATTGTTGTATCTCCCCTGAACTTGGCCTCATGCTCGAGCTGTGGCAGGTGAGCTTTTGGCCTGTGCAACATGGGATTATCACAGAGAACTCAGTGTTTGTAGGAAAAGCCATGCGCGGGAAAGGGCTCGGACAAATGCGTATTTCAAATTGCTCATGAAACGCTGCAGGCTGTCTAAACAGACCAGATGAGAAAGGAGGGCGTGCACCGAAAAATCAAACGGTGTTTAACTGTTTATGATTAGGTGCAATTGCACATGTGACCTTCCATAGAACAAAGGAAAATGTGTGATTGTGTTTGTTGGATTCGGCCAGCACTTGATATGCAAACATTACAGGGGGAAAAGGATTACTGTGCCTGCTACATCGAAAGCGGTCATAGTCTCACAGTCATATGCTTTATGCTTTTCCGAAGGAAAATTTTTAACATCATTCTTTTGAGCAAATGTAAATTGTGATGGTGTGTAGGAAGGAATAACAGATTGATGTTGGACAGCTGAGTTCTAAACCTAGCTCTCACACTAGGTACATAGTCCCAGGAAACCATGTGCCCTTTCCAGGCCAAAGTTCCTTCATTTGTGAAGAGGAGCTATATGTTGGTATTGTTTTTTTTTTAAATAAGTGAGGTACTATATTTACAAATACCCAAAACAGTGCTAGGTATATCAAGTGTCTAATGTGTCTAACATATACTGGCTTTTTCTTCCCAAGTCCCTCCAATTGCTTCTTCACCTATAAAATTTGGACATATTCTGTATCTTATTCTAATTATAAAATTCCATTAGTGTTCTGGAACAATTTTCAGTCAAGAAAAAAAAGAGGCCATCTGCTTCTCTCAGAGATGGTCACATCCCTTGGATTTTTCAGGAACTGTAGTTTTGTTTTTTTTTTATCCTGAGGCAATGTTTCTATTTTATAAATGTTTATATATTTGGAAAAAAGTTGACTGTAGCCCATTCTTCTGCACACAGTCCTAAACTGGGTTATCGGTTATGCAAGCATTTACCATACTGAGAGTGAATCTTGGATGTCTTAGTAAGAAAGAGCAGTCACCATTGCTTTTTATCTTCTTTGATAATCATTTAAAACTCGTGATCACAATAATTGACAAGTGTACATGTACTCAATGACAAAAGCTCAATGCAACTTCATAAAACATGTAGGTAGGTCATGATTACTCTTCTATTAGGATTCTAGGAGCCTTTATATAAACTCAGTACAAACACACATGATCATCTACTACAAGCAGATAGTTTCTCACCATCTAATAAAATCATTTGATTCGTTCATATTGGGTTGTAACATTTTAAGTTGACAAAAAAATTACAAATGTCTATCCTTAGTGATTATGTTGGACTGTTTCAGCTACATGAAAATATACCTCAGCATTTATATTTATCACCGACTCCCCCACACCCCAAAGTACTGCTCTGTGGAAAGCAGTGGTGCCAGAGAGCAAGGTGCTGAGTGGGGAGATGTGATAACACCACGCGCAGGAAGCAGTTAGACCCACTGAGCAAGGGACAGAACTAGAAAGCAAACACAACACGTCTCCTCTACTTCATGTCGACAAATGTCTTCGTCACTGGTTCCCACGGCCCTGTTTTCCTGCTAAACTACTCCTAGGCCTCTGAAGGGCAGAGAGCAACAAGATAGGCAGGAGAGAAGACCTGAGGGAAACAGAACTGATAAACCTTGACCTAGGCAAGTTTCACGGCTGAAAGGAGTAGCCACACTTTCACCCATGCCTCGCTCCCAGCCTCCTGTCTGTGCTATTTCTAACTTGGTTGACTTTCTAGGACATTCTGTTGTGGTTCTACTGCTCCCTTCCTGGCCACATGCTGCTTTCTCTATAGGGAATGGCATCTCTCAACAGACATCTACCCTGCCCAGGACACCCCAGGGTGGTTGGTAAAGCAAAAGTGAGGGAGGGACTCTGTCTGTTTAGCCCTCTCTGAGAAGGTAGCGGTCTTGTTGGTTTTGTGTTGGTTGAGAAGAAGGAGAGAAGATGCTAGTGCATCCTTGCAGGTGGGAGGAAAGCTCTGATAGCGAGTGAGGTTCACAGAGAGTGAGATGATGATGTGTTTGCGAGGAGATGCAGGAGAGGTGGCAGGCTGACCTAGAGTTCCTGACTGCCCCATTGCTGAATGCTTGAATACACAACCTGTGCACCCTAAAAGCCTCAGTCCCTGGACATCATTTCCCTTATTTATAGCTTGAGGGGTTTGGACTCTGACCTCCAATGTTCCCTCTACCTCGGGGACTGTGTATGTTTTGCAACGGGCAGCGTTAACTCTGTCTTATTCTGGTTCTCATTATGCAAACGGTCCTGGAGATCTCTGACATCAGGCCTGGAGGGGATTTATGCACCTCCGCTCTGGAGGCCTGACACAGTGAGCTCCTCTAGTTATCTCTGCATCATCTTATGTGATGGCTTTAAAAGGCATGAGTATTTGGTATATATCTCCACGCTGGACATCTGTGAAAATTGGAAATCTCTCTCGCGCTTGCCAGAGCAGTGCTGACTTACTGAAGAGAAGGCCTGATTCTGCAGCACATTCTCCTTTCCTCATCACAACAGTGTCCCCTGAGGTCACACATGAGCAAGTGGAGGATTTCTGAGTCAACCTTAAATTATCTTCATGCCCCATGAAGCCCTGACTATGCATCAGGCAGGAGATGAAATAAGACTTGTGAAACATTTGCTATTTCCCAGATAGTTGTGCTAAAAGAATTACCTACATTTCAACTAACCCTTGGACTATCCTAGGAAACATAGGTGATGTTCCTTACACAGACAAGGAAACTGAAACTCCGAGAGGTGAGGCTCCCCCTGACCCTTAATGATAGCAAGGCAGGTATGTTGGTTCAATCCAAATACTTTCTTTTAAAGAAATATTTTATTGCTTTCAGAGAAGAAGAGAAAGGGAGAGAGAAATAGAAATATCATCGATGAGAGAGAATCACTGATGGGCTGCCTCCTGCACACCCCATACTGGGCATGTGCCCACAAGCTGACACTCAACCAATGAGCCACACTGGCTGGGCTCTAAATCTTTTCTGACTTCAAGTTCAGAATATTTCCCAGCATACCACACAACCTTACAATCCCACCAGAAGCTGAGTTCATGTCCCATTCTCAAAACTTCCCCGGAGAGCTCTACGGAGAAAGCACAGGTTATAGTTTGTTACTAACAGACTTCATCTTCTCGGATTCTTGATTTCCTCATCTGTTAAATAGGGGACAAAGGTTGGCTGCTGCTCCACTTATGTCCAAGTAACATTGCGGAGATCAAATAAGAAAGTTGGGTCAAATCTGTGATGCTGTACCGAAGGTGGTGTTATTAAGACGGCTCTTCTCTGTAACCATGACTGATAAGTCGTGGGTAATGGTGAAAGGAAAGGACCTTGTCTTTTGAAATAAAAGCTCACATGCTCGAAGGTTTAGAAAGATAAAAATACGAACCACAAATAGCTAAGTGGGAAGGCTCTGGGAGAATGGAGACAGCCGACTTCGGAGCTGCAGGCTCTGCTCTCAGAACGAGCTCTTGAACTTCACAGCATTGAAAGGTTTAGCATTCTTTTCTTTAATTGCTTTATTTTTAATATTTAATAAGGAGAAACATGTCAAGCACTATGTGAAGTACATGACACATGGGATCTCGTTTTATTTTTAGGCTAATACCGAGATGTATTTATTTTTAATCTCAATGTGTAGATAATTGTCAGTGAACTGAGCGACTTGCCCAGGATGTTTTAGCTGCCAAGTGGTAGAGCTAGAATAGCAGCACCGAGGATGCCTGTGCCCATGCTGCTTCTCTTCTGCACTACTTCGGCCTGAGCTGGACAGAGCCTTCCTGTGTGGGTTGCAATAGTGCTCATAGGACACAGTGAGGAAGCCAAGCAGATGCTTATCCAACCTCTTATTCTCGTGGCCAGGGCTTTGGAGTCTATTTTCACGAAGGCCATTTATTATGGAGGGACCGATGGCAAACATTAGAAACAAAGTATGCAGTACCAATTGGACCAAACACACAATGTAGGCTCAAGAACTGACAGGTACCCATGAGGAGGAGACATGAACAGTGAGAAACAGGCCCCAATGCCACTCCTCAGTATTTGGGGACCATATTAGTCATTTTGAGCTTCTATAACAAAACCTTATGGAGTGGGGTGGTTTAAACAACAGGCATTGATTTTTCACAGTTCTAGGAGCTGAGGAGTTCATGTTCAAGATGCTGGCAGATTCAGTTCTTTTCTCTTCCTTTTCTTATCAGGACATTAATCTAGTCATACCACACTGTCAAGATTCAAATCTCAGTGTCCCCATGACGGGCTGTGTGGCCATGAGTAAACTACTCAGGGACCCTTTCTTAAGACCATCTTTAATGATCATTAGTGCCCAAAGGCCCCCCCACCAAATACTGTCACATTGAGGGCTAGAACGTCAACAGATGACTTTAGAGAGGGCACAGACAGATATTCCGTCTACAGCACACGCATTGCATAAGTGAATGCACAGTACACAGAACTGCTATTAAGCAGAAAAATGGAGTTATAACATTGATATAAGGAAACAAAGAATCAGCTCCCCCATGAAATCAACCATACTACACCCGCACGTTGATTCCAGCAAACTTTCTGTGGATTCTTGTAGACTTTTCTGCAGATGTAATCACCTGCTAGCTGGCCTGGATGTGCTCAGCCTTCAAGGGAGAACTGCAGCCCTGGACTGTGAGCCTCGTGAGAGTCTCTCCACTTTCCTCTCCCCCTGGGAAAGCCAGGATGGCGAGTATGGGCTGGAGCGGGCGCTTCCTTCCCCCCAGGCCAGCCAGGTGAGGCTCTGGTTAGCTAGGTTCCCCTCAGTGACCGCCTTGGTAAGAAAAGCAGAGGCCCCTGGTGTGTTGCGAAACGCTTCCTTTCCCCTCCTCCTGGCCAGAACTCTAGGGGATTTTTCCTGTGTTTACTGTAATAACGGCACCAGGTGGGAGCCTGGCCAACAGCCAGGAGGAAACCTCCCTATGTTTTGGGGGTCCCCCTCTGACTGAGTCCCCTGGAGTTTTTGACTCTCAGACTTGTGCACATGAGCCCCCACAATGTGTCAGTTGTCGCCCTGGCACTGGTCCCTGGGGATTTCTGCTGTACATTTCTGCTCCATTGGGAAGCTTTGCGTCTGATTTCAGCTGACGGGCTCTCCAGGCTCAGGGGGCGGCTGTCTGCCCTCTGTCTTCTCCACTCTTATGGATCCAAGACAAGTTGTGAATTTTCGGTCTGTTCAGCTTTTTGCTGTTGTTAAGTGGGAGTGGTGGCTTCCAAGCTCCTAACACGCAGAATCCAAGACAACAAAAAATAACTATCAATATGATCAGTATGTGTATAATACTAATAACTAATATGTATAGCACTGTCTGTGTATCAGGCATTAAGGGCTTTTTATATATTTACTTAACCCTCACAGTAACCTTGGGAAATAGATAATATTATTAGCCACATTTTGCAAAAGAGAAAAGCATGGATAAGATGGACTGAGTAGTTTATCACACAGGTCATCATAGGGACACTGAGATTTGAATCTTGACAGGGTGGTATTGAGGGACCATCTCCATCTCATACTCTTAACTACTACACCAGACTCTCTACCACATCTTAATGCATATTAACACACATTCACAAACACAAATGCTCTCCTTGCTCCAAATGACAAAAAAAAAAAAAAAAAAAAAAAATGATGGTATCAGTTGTGGAGTCCAGAAGACAGCTGTGTACTGACCACCTAGCTGCAGGTATGTCCTGGCTGCGAATGTTCCTTTCACCCGCCTGCATGTCCGTGCCCAGGAAAACACTGAGTGAGCTGGGCTTCGTCGTGAGGATTTTTATACCTCCATGGTTTGGTGCTTCAGTGCCCGTTGGATTCATTGACAACTGAAGACTTCGCAGGGAAAAGAAAGGGAACTCACAGGCAAAGAAACCTTATGTGTAAATCTCCATGTAAATGGTTTTTCAGAGCTACAGTCAATATGAAAAATGAAGTCCTCCAGACTCGGTGATGAGTAACACACCCCATCCTTGCTGCTTATCTCTACATGTTTGGCACTTCAAACACAGAGTGTCATTATCTGTTCAATAAACAAATGCTTTTTGAGAAATTGAACTTAATGCATTTTAATGTTCCATGCACATGAATTTTAGAGCAGTGTGGTGCTTGGCAAAGGCAGCGCTTTTTAAATTTAGGATTGTTTCCTAGTGTGCAGTGGAAAGGCTTGCTGATCCTACATCTTAGTAATCTATCTTTACTTCAGGTTATGAAACTCTAATGTAATTTAAATGTACATGAAAGGAAAGGCCTATTTTGTACAACAGGAATCCTCTAAAAGGGCTTTTGGTGTCACCTCCCTATTGAGTTTTAACCAAGAATGACCTTGTACTGAGGTCCTTGAATAGTTGTGTTTCCTGGCCAGGCTGGTCACACAGGGGAAAATGTCAGTGGACTCAGCAGAAAGTAAGGAGGAAGGCTTGCTTCCACATTTCTGGATCTGCATGTCGATAATTCCTATTTCAAATCTCAGGAATGCTTATTAGAAACTAGAGGCCTGGTGCATGAATTTCATGCACAGGTAGGATCCCTGGGCCTGGCTGGCAGTCAGGGCCAATCAGGGATGATCAGGTTCCCTGCTTCTTGGCCTCCCCGATGCCTCCTTCCCACGCTCCCTCAACACTCCGCCACTGCCGCTGGTTGCCCATCATGTTTTGCGCTGCCCCCTGGTGGTCAGTGCATGTCATAGCAAGCAATCGATCTCCCGGTCTCCTGGTCAAACTCCTGAGGGGACAATTTGCATATTAGCCTTTTATTATATAGGATTATTACCCAGGCCTCCAGAGAACCTCTGTGGTAAACAGAATATCTTTTGCACATTTTGTAGATGAGAAAGAGAGCGTGGCTGCTACCCATTTGCAGACTTTTCCAGAGGTGATGTTCCATTTGTCAAAAGGACACAAGAGGCCTGGCCTTTCCCTTCTCTTTGGAAAACCTGGAATTTATTTTAAAGCCCTTGTTGAATTCACTCCTGCTGGCAAATGGTAAGTAATCGTCTTTGTTTTAGATTGTGAAAAGCTGAACTACAGAGAGTGTGAGTGACTTTGCCAATGACAAATATTGCTCACAGGACCAATTTTATCCCAATTAAATTAAGCAAACACTGACTACACAGTATGTTTTATAGGAAAATTATAGCCTCCGTTAATTAATCAAATGCACAAGTTTCAAGGTTTTTGGTGGAGGGAAAATTAGAAGCAGAAGTAGCTTGACCTTCAGTCTCCAGCTGTTCCTCAAACGGTCCCCTCACCCTGGGAACCTGCGGGCGGGTGGTTCCCGCTGCCGTCCCTGATCTAAGACAAAGACAAACACCATAGGATCTCTCCTATACATGGAATCACAAAACAGAATAAAGCAGAAACAAACCCATAGACACAGAGAATGAAAACTGATGATCACCAAACAGGAAGGAGCTTGGGGGGGATGTGTGAAAAAAGGTGAATGAGATTAAGAAGGATAGATTGCCAGTCATACAAATAGTCACGGGAACGTAAAGTACAGCCTAGGGAAGATAGTCAATCATATGGCAATACCCAAGAATGGCACCCGATGGGCAACCCCTTCGTAAATATGAATGTCCGATCACTATGTCGTACACCTGAAGCTAATATATTGTACGTCAACGGCCATTGGAAAAGAAATAGGAAATAGTGGGCTTGCCAAGTCTTCTTTTGGGACTCTTTCGATTTTGAACCCAGTGCCAGTGCAACCCTGTGGTCCTTGCTGGGGCTGAAAGGACCAGCAAGGCCTTCCGGGAGGGGTGGGGCCCTGGGGCCCTTTGGATTCTAAAAGAGATGCCTAGTCCTGAGCTCTTCTCAAGGGGCTGCTCCCCAGGATACTCGGAATAACAGAGGTTCTACTGAAACTATTCAAAGGAGCTGGTAACAGGAGACCCCCCTGAAGCACAGACCACAGGCCCTGTGGGATGCCTGCCTCGGGCAGGGCTATTCTATAGTCAAGGCCGTCCTCCTCTGAGAGGCGGGAAGCCTTCAGATTCATCACTCTGGCTCTAATGAGCTCAGCCCCAAAGGACACCTGCAGCCATTCCTCCGAGAGCTCTTCAGACTCCGAGGTGATTACTGGTTGCGTTGCCCATTGCCTTGAGGAGCGTGACCCTTGTTGTTGCCTGGAAATATACGCAGCCGCTGGAGGAGCAGAGCAGGTCCCGGTGACTCTGCCCTGGGACAGCTCTGCCACATGTCAACAGCACCTGGCTATTCTGCCAAAGAAAAGGCCTGGATCACTGAGTCCATCTCCACTCGGGGGCGGCTGCCAAAGGCCTTCCGTGGGTTTCAAGCGTTCAAGGAGGACTTGAAGGCAGATGGAGGCGGTGTGCAGCAATTAGAGCTGGAGAAGCATTTCAGTCCTGCAGGCGTCCTTCCTTCCCGGGGGTGGAGAGCATTCCCTTTTGGCTTCATGTTTTCCAAACAGTATTATTCATCGAGGCCTTGTTTCCCTGCGACTGTGTGTGACATGCTGTCCCCGATTCCCTGGACAGAAGTGGTTTCTTCTTCATCTAAATCCTGTCCACCTTTAATTTCTTCCTGTCCCACTTCCCACTGGGGTAAGCTGTTGATTTGAGCTCAGGTCACGTGTTATTCCCCACGGTTCTATCTCCTCATCCACCCAAAGCAGGTGATAAACAGACAAAGGTCCCGCCTTTGGAGCTGTTACCAGCTCCTTTGAATAGTTTCAGAAGAACCTCTGTTATTCCAAGTATCTTGGGGAGCAGCTGCTTGAGAAGAGCTCAGGACTAGGCGTTTCTTAGAATCCAAAGGGCCCTGGGGCCCCGCCCCTCCCAGACGGCCTGACCGTCTGGTGGGAAGTTAGACAAACTCTAGACAATTAAAATTCGGCTTCTGTTCTGGGGCAGGAATACGATGAGGGGTTAATTTTAAGTAGAACACGCATCTTAATATTAACATTTATAAGTTGCTCATCACTTAGCAGGAGTCACCCAAACCCAACCCACCATGCTCTGTGGGTGCCCAAGGGAAGTTTATAGGGACGGGATCACTCAGCGCAAGGAGTGTCCGAGTTCCTTGGAGCCATGTTCTAAAACAGCCCAAAGGTGTCCTCTGACAACATGTGTCCTCTTTATGTCTGTCTTCTTTGCCACATGGACTTATCCCCACACTTTCAAACTAGAAGAATGAAAGCCATGGTGGAACTACTTCTAATTCTCTGGGCAGTTACCAATTATATTATATTGAACACTAGGGGCCTGGTGCACAAGAATTTGTGGACTCAGGGGGGTCCCTCAGCCCAGCCTGTGCCCTCTCACAGTCTGGGACCCCTTGGGGGATGTCCACCTGTTGGCATGCCTGGCCAGCTTGGGTGAGGGGTTGATGGCTGTTTGCAGGTTGGCCAAGCCCCCCAGTGGGAACCCTCACCCCATGGAGGTGTGGCCAGCCTGGGTGAGGGGCTGAGGGTCATTTTCAGGCTGCCCACAGCTCCCATTGACCCAACGTTCCAGTGAGGCTGGCTGGAATCAGGTTTCTGGGGTTTATTTACCTTCTATAATTGAAACTTTGTTGCCTTGATCGGAGGCCTAGGCAGGCAATGAAGCCTCTTGTTTGCTACAGCTTCTATAATTGAAACATTGTTGCCTTGAGCAGAGGCCCAGCCAGCCTAGGCAGGCAACGGAAGCCTCCTGTTAGCTCTAGCTTCGTGACTGCTGCCTGCCATCTTGGCTGGGTTAATTTACATACAGCCATTCTGATTGGCTGGTGGGTGTGACTTGGCTGGTGGGCGTGGCTTAGGTGTCTCAGCGTGATGGTTAATTTGCATATTACTATTTTATTAGATTAGATAATGCATTCCTTCCTTACTTTCTCCTTAGGTAATTTATCAGGAATAGGAACTGCCTTATAGCGC
Source organism: Murina feae (assembly GCA_004026665.1). Taxonomy (NCBI): domain Eukaryota; kingdom Metazoa; phylum Chordata; class Mammalia; order Chiroptera; family Vespertilionidae; genus Murina; species Murina feae. The sequence continues at coordinate 15,836 of PVJC01011295.1, forward strand.
CACATAGTCTCACTCCTCATGGCTTAGCACAGCAGTTCTCAACCTCTGGGTCGTGACCCCTTTGGCGATCCAACTACCCTTTCACAGGGGTCGCCTAAGACCATCCTGCATATCAGATATTTATACTACGATTCAAAACAGTAGCAACATTACAGTGGTGAAGTAGCAACAAAAATAATGTTATGGTTGGGTCACAACATGAGGAACTGTATTTACCTTTAAACCAGAAGGTTGAGAACCACTGGCTTAACATAATTCTTGGTCCACTGTGGGCAGCCACTACAGAGTTCCTGAATGGGGGTTACAAGTGCACAAGTAGGTATTTATCTTTTCCACTAGGGTGTGAGCTCTGTTATATACCAGACATTTTCCTTATCCACTCAATCAACCACAGCACTGACATACCTTCTAACACATAGTAGGTGTTCACGAAGAGTCTGAAGAATAATACCTTGTGGCCCTTTTATTTTCCTCTCATATTTGCAGCCATGATTTCCAAAGCACGACAACTTTGCTATGTGACAAGAGGAGAACTGATATTGTATGAATGTTTCTCTCCCCAAATATCATCAATTGTCCTCCCATTGTGTACAGCCTGAGAAGAAATTCTACAGCAGAAGAAAGCCGATTTCATTTGTATTCAGAAATTCTGCAGCCTTCCCATCCGGTCCGGCTGGATTCACATGACTGAGCCAGAATGAGGTTTGCAAATCCCTGAATTCCATCACTTGGTATGCAGGCGGCGTTCGCAGGGAGCGGCAGCCAAAGTGCCAGCCTCTCCGTGCTCTCCGAATCCTGCCCCTGTGCCCGCTTTTAGCCTCGCAGAGATTCGTGCTTTGCCAGGAAGGTTTTCTCCTGGAGGTGATTTTCTTTTCATTTTGATTAGAATGATCTTGGTCATGAAATGTTATCTTAACATTTCCAAATATCAATTCTAAATTCCCAGGAAGGCAGTGCATATTTCTTGACCTAAGAGCAATTTTAAGCTGATAATCCTTTTAATCCAGTTCAGCAGAACCTCGTGGGCTCTTGACCGTGAGCTGAGTGTATGTGAGGTGCCCTGTGGAGGCTCGTTTGCCCGCATGTGAATGCACCCCCCTCCCCAGGCTCATGCAGGGAGGGCTCTGTTCTCTCCGGCACAGGGATCAGGGCTTGAATTGTCCGTGAGGTTCCCTCCATCCAGGTGTTTCCTGGAGACTGTTCTTCAAAGCACCCACCCTCGGAGATGCTAAGAGGGGAGAGAAACAGGGTTTCATGGGTTTGGAGTCCTTAGATCCCATAGCCTCCTCCTGGAAGGACTTGCGAGATGCCTCGTGGAAGCTGCTGTGCACCTTTTGAGAGATGTTGATGGAAAGCCGTACCTGGAAAGCCTCTTTTTACTCTAAAGGGCTGTTTTTAAAAGTTGTTTGCTTTAAAGGATTGGATCTACTTTCTGAAGTGAGGTCCAGTTGGAGTCCACTCTATGCCCAGTGACAGAGGAGTGGCCCAAAAGACTTGTCAGCTGATTCTAAAAGCTCTCTTGACCTTGGATCACAAAAAAAGATATCTTCTGGAAAGATATGGAACACATGACCCGAATAGTTCATTGTGGGCCCTGATGACAGTGACCCCACTAGCTGAAAATAGAAGAGAGAGCCATGAATATGCCTTTTGTTATGTTAATGAGGTCCTTTTTGTCATCTCCCTAAGGATGGGGGCTGATTGACAGTAGAGCCAGCCATGCCATGAGAGGGTTGGCACTTTAAGTCCCACCCCCAGCCCTCACATACACCTCTGGGGAGAGGGGCCTGAGACAGAGCTCAGTCACCAATGGCTGATGATTCAATGAGTCAACCCTATGTAATAAACCTGCATACAACCCCACAGGGACATGGCTGGGAGAGCAGGTTTGGGGAGAGTGGCATGCCAGAGTATGAAAAGTGGCTGAGTTCAGTAGCCAGTACAATGATGAACAGCCTCAGACCTTCATTTATTTTCATGAATTGATACAATACAGTTTCGTTTTCTTCATCTGCATTATTTTTTTCTGAACCATCTCATTCATCAATAACTTAGCCTATGCCTCTTAAATGACACAGGCTACAAACACACATAAAAGATTAACAAACAGCCATGGCCTGTTTTGCTCAGTGGATCGAGCATCTGACTGTGGACTGAAGGGTCCCAGGTTTGATTCTGGTCAAGGGCACATGCCCAGGTTGTGGGCTCAGTCACCAGTGGAGGGCATGCAGAAGGCAGCCGATCAGTGATTCTCTCTCATCATTGATGTTTCTATCTCTTTCTCCCTCTCCCTTCCTCTCTGAAATCAATAAAAATATGTTAAAAAAAGAATAACAAACATTCCACAGTCCTGTCATAATACAATTCGTAGTACGACATCCTCCGTGGTCTCTCAAATACCTTTTATAGCTGTTTGTTTGTTTGTTTGTTTTACTTAGCATTCCATCAAGTTCTGAGCTTTGCATATGATTGTTAGGTCTTCTGCATCATTTCCAATCTTTAAATTTAAAAAATCTAAAGAGTGTAGGCCATTTAAAAACATACGGTGTCCTTCATTCCACATTTTGTAGCATTCTAGATGTGGCAGTCTAGAGTACTACAAAAGCGATGCTGAACATCTACCACAACACAGTGAGAAGCACATCCTGCCATTTGCCGCATTACTGGTGACACCAAATGCTGTCAGTTCGTTAGAACAGTGGTAGCCCGGTGTCTTTATTTTAAAGGTACACTTTCCTTTTATAATCAGTAAGTAATCCATGAAATGAAACTTGGTGACTTTTTACCCTATTTTTCAACAACTTTTCACAAATAATGTTAGTATTCAGCGGTGACATGTGCCCGAATCGATTATTGTCATGTTGGTTGGAACACAGTGATTTTGCTAACAATTATTCCTCCTACATTTCTGAGCTGACCTTCTTTCCATCTCCCCCCTTTCTTTCCCTATCTTTTCTACATAACACTATGGAAACATGAATTTTTAAACACAACGTGTGATAATTCATTTCTAAAATTATTCCTTTGATGTTCAAGTCATTGCACATTTAGACAATCAGAGCCTCTCACAGAGGGCTCCTCTGCTCCACTTGAGTTTCCAATTTTAGTTTCAATTTTAAGTTTACTCTAGTCACAGCCAAGCCGAGCTCTTGGAGAAGTAGAAGCAGGAACCAGGCAAACCACTTGCAAAAGCATTTACAAATTCAAGCTGGAGCCCCCCAAAACCTAACAGGCTAAGAAACTTAAAAGATGGGTCAGGGATCTAGGACCCGAATCCCCTCCATGTTGAGTGTTTTTCCTCTATGCCCTGCTCACCAGGAGATGTTCTCCACCCGCTGACATTCCGGTGCCTCCTGAAGAGTCAGGCGAAGCAGAATGCAGGCTTTCTCAGTTCAAGTGGCTGGGGTGGGCTGGTCGCCATGCCCCATGGCATGCTAACCAGCTCAGGACCTAGGAGTGACCGAATGCCTCCCGTTCTATTAGTTCAAAGTTACATCATCGAGTTACATCATATGGGTTGTATCATTCAGGGTTACATCATTATGTTTGGCTTTTCTCACACTCACTAAGTTTGTATTTTCGTAGGCCCGGCGGCCATGTGCTTATCAGGGTAGCTGAGCTCCATTTAGGGTGACATAAGCAGCAATAACACGCCAGCAGGAGAAGCATTCTTTATTCTATTTGGCAGTGTACACACCACACTCCTGTGCCCTCCATTTGTGGCCTCCAGAGCTTTGAGCTCTGCTTTGCCTCCTGGCACATGATGCTAGGGATGGGTCTTGCCTTCCCCTGTCTCAGACCTGGAATCAGCCATTTCCTGGGGGAGTCTGACCCTTAGCATTTGGAAACCCTGGCTTGAGTGTCCCAGGTGCTCATTGCATCTGCAGCATCTCGGCCCTTTCAGTGGAAAAGCGAGGGAGTAGCTATATATCGAAATCATGAGTTCATACTCATATTTCCATTTCAAATTTTACATTATAGAATCTTCCTTAATTTATCTTACTTTACATATTTATGTTATTTCTACTGCAATGGAAACCTTAGGTTCTTAGTACCGACATGTTTACTTATTTGCTTATCTATAATAATAAATACAGATTTTTAATCTCAATATTGATACTAACAATAAACCCATTAAATAAAGATAAAAATTTCTTGGCAATTCTCTATGTCCTTCAACAATATCGCCCTAAAAATGAACAGTCAGAACACCACGTTCGAAATGTATTCAATGTTTTAGGTTCTCTGTCTGATTATGATAAAAATTAAAATGTGTGATTTTCACTATTTTTTTCCCCTGTTCTTTTTCCACTCGATTTTCCAAAACTCCATCATGGCTTTGAGCCTAGAGGTAGTTTGTTATTTTAAATGAGGATTGTCTCTCCTAACCATCTCCCGTGTCTTCTTCTTTCTTCATTCCTACCTCTTCCATCTGTTCCTCTTGGTTAGAAGAGTAATGAGTGACAACCAACATGCAAGGGGTCTTACCATAACTCCTGGATTTTGCATTGAGTACTGACAACAGCTTAGATGCAAAGAGCAAAAACCATAGGATAAGCATGATTCTAAGTGATACACACATGCCCACTCATTTAGTCCCGACAAAAGAAACAAAATGTAAAATTCTTACTTTCTCCATTTTGCAGATGAGAAAACTGAAGGCTTCTCGTAACTCCAGGAACACACAGCTAGAAAATGGCAAAGCAGGGCCATTTAATACACAACTTTCCACATCTAACGACGGCTTCAATCTGCATGTTATATCGATTCAAAGATTGCACTTTTTGAAAGATGGAAAAAAACAGGGTAAAGACATAGGTAAGCTCACGTTGGATAAATGGAGGCAGGGGCCTGGATGGAGGCGGGAGCCCTTGCCAGATCCCTCGGGGAGACAGAGTGGATGTCTGTCTGCCCCATCATGTTCTCTCAGAACATTATAGAACCAACTACCACGTGCGAGGTGCTTCCATATAATTATCTGAAAAAATCAGCAGTGATATCACTTTAAAATAGTTTTTATTAAGTCCTGGTTCAACTACCAGTAAGGTCGAAGGTGAGATTGCCCATAGTATCACCTAGCAAAAAAGACAACCTGAGGTCTTTACGAGGTTGTCCCTTCTGTAACTCAAAAAACAAAAACAAAAACAAAATGCCTAGTGGTCATGGGGGGTGTTTGGTTTACCAGGACACCGCACTCGGATGATCTGTCCTGGGGGGACATTTGTGTCTTCTTGAAGAAGGCAGGTAGACTCACTGCACCTTCACTGGCCTTGCCTCCGGAGACATGGCCAGAGAAGAAGCACCAAAACTCGGAAGACCAGGTAATACGTCTCCTTTCTCCTGGGCCTGAGTCTGTTACGTAGACTGCTTCTTGGCCGGGTTTTTCAGAATGAGCAGGGAAAGTTGAAAACAGGTTCATTCATTTAAAGATCAAAAGGGTACGCTTATGACACGCTTTCATAAATAATTAAGTAATCCATGTGATTTCAAGGTTCATGGCTAAAAAACCCAACTCCATCTGACTGCCGAGTACTCCCAGAAGGCGTCTGATGAAGCACAATGGCCTTTAACCGAGAACAGACCCTTCCAGGTTTAATAAGAAGTGATTTCTCTAATTGCAGTTGCCTTGAAGAAAGGTACACAAGGCCTCAGCACTGACAAATCGTAGCTGCAATTGACATGGAGGTTTAACTGAGGAGAAAACATAGGGTTTCTTTTAAAAACCTGGGCCAACTCCATGATCTCTGGACGGAATTTAGCAATTTCACTCTGCGGAGTGCAGGCCCTCAGAAATATCAAACCAAAGTGAAGAGAATAATGTGTGGGAATTGCTCAAAGTGTCGGCGGCACTGGTTTCCCAATTGATGGAGTCATTTCTCCAGCGCCAGGCAATGCCTCTACCCGGCAGGGTGTCATGCGGAAGCAGGAGGAGCAGCCGGCGGAGCTCAGGACAGAAGCTCTGGTGATGAGAAGATGATGTGAGAGAGCAACAGGCTGGCGAGGTGGGAGACCTCCGGGCAACCCCAGAACCCCTGTAGGTGGATTCGAACCTAACTGCAAGCTGGGTAGGGTTCCCCAGATTTCACATCTACCTCCATCCGGGAAATAGAGAAACCAGGGAGGTCACTGAGGCCCATGATTTTGTTTTGTTGTGTTGTTGTTCAGATGAGAAAGATCATTCAGTTCTTAACATTTTGGGCCCAACAACACTGAAAATCTGATAGCAAGTCCCCAACTATGTACACATTCTCACTTGCACACAATGTTGCTTATAAATTCAGTGCTCGTAATCCAAAAGCCGTGCTTCATGCTGACGAAGAGCCTCTCATTCATGGGGCCAATAAAAGCAGCGGAAGCCGTTCGGGGCATTTCCTCTCTGATGTTCTTTTATATGTATCTTCTAACCTAATCCTTATCGCCGCCGCACAAAGTGGGCCTTTATGTCTCCATTTAAGCAGATGTAGAAACAGAGTTCAAGTAATTTAATAATTAGAAACATTTACTGAGTATCCCGTTGCTCTCCTCGCTACTTTTTCTAACTGTTGTAGGTAGGTGGGGTCATGAGGTTATTCTGGCCAAAAGATTGAGAGTAAAAATGATGGCTGTCATTTCTGGACCGAAGTTAGAGTCAATGAATGACCCTCTAGCTTTTCATCTCCTTCTCTCCCTTTCTTCCTCCTTCTCTCTATTCCTCCCTCCCTCCCTCCCTCCCTCCCTCCCTCCCTCCCTCCCTCTCTCCCTTCCTTCCTTCCTTCCTTCCTTCCTTCCTTCCTTCCTTCCTTCCTTCCTTCCTTCCTTCCTTCTTCCCTCCCTCCCTTCCTTTCTTCCTTCTTTCCTTCCTTCCTACATTTTCTCTGTCAGATTGGGTAATTCCAACTGATCTATTTTCATATTCATTGGCTATCCTCTGTGATTACTAGTCACAATTTTATTAAATTTATGTCTCATTTTTTTAAAAAAGAAATACTTAGCTATCATATCTTTAAATTTTAAGATTCCCTTTTGGTTCTTTTTTAGATCTTCTATTCCTTTCTGTGATAGCTCATATTTTCATTTAAAATGGACTTCCTTTCTTTTATCTCATTGCTTTAAAGTGCTTGGTGCTAATTTTGGCATTCGTGTGATTTCAAGTCTCCGTCTCTGTTGACTTTCTTCCCCTGAGAGTGGTTTCATGTTCTTGGTTCCCCATGTGGCCAGCAATCAGACAGCATCCCGAGCACCGTGAATGTTCCCTCGGTGAGATTGTGGATTCATTATTCCTTTTGGGAAGGCAATACCTTTGTTTTAGCAGACAATTCACTTGGCAGGACTCACCCTGAAGTTGGTCTCACTTGTAGTGAGCAACTCTTCAAATCACGAATCACTCTTTTCTCTTTGCCGGAGATTGCTCTGAATTTGCCCTAGGACTCAACCAGAATCCTGCAGTTTGCCCACAGAACCTGGGGCTTTCCTTTTTTAACTCTCTCTTTTCTAGAATTTCCCTTCACCTTCTGGTGGCTGTGGCTACCCAGGGTTCTCTTGTTTCATTTCTCAGAGGAATAAGACAATGAGGTTTCTACAGGACCTGTCACCATCCCATGTCACCTATAACATGATTACCCTCTGGCAAAGTCTGCAGAAATGTGTAACCTAAATTGTGTTATTCCCTTATTCAAAATTTCAGTTCCCCTCTGAACTCTTTCTGCTCTTGATCTCTATAGGGAACCTTCTAGAAGTTGTTTTGTGTATTGTTTTCGTGTATGTGTATCAGTGATAAGCTTACTCTAACATTTCAGAAGTGTAACAACCTTAGCCAAACATTATATCAGTGGAAGTTATACAGTTTCGAGTGGAAGTCAGTGTTAAAGTTTGCGTTTCCAGTTGTCAGAGTAAAGAGAGAGGGCACCAGATTTTAATGGGAAAAGGCCAGTCCTGGAAGACAAATGAGGTGATTTATACAAAGTTATGCCATGAGCAGATGAGTGCTTGCGACTGCGAGGAGGGGATGGACAGACCTGAAAGATAATTAAGAAGAACAGAGCCTGATGAACTCAATGTGCTAGGATTTGTGAGTCAAAGAGGCTGTGAATATGAGAATGGGTCCTGAGGGTTTTGGATGTGTGACTTCACAGATGATGATGGCAGATGCAGGAGGAGCACTTTTTTTTTTCTTCCCTGGGAAGGAAGTGAGTATAAGGAGTCCAGTTTTGGAAAGTTTGAGTTTGTGAAGCTTGTGGACAACCAAAATGAATGTTTATCACATGCAATTTGATGTGTGGTTTTGGACATTCTGCAGAGATGCCAAGAAGCAAGTCATCAGCACATACGTGGCAGCCGAAGCTCCAAGGGTCACTGGGCTGTGTTCTGCGGGCAATGGCAGCTGCCAGAGTCTTGTGAAAAGAGGACTGAAGGGGCCGGGTGGGGAGTTCCATCTGGTGCAGGGGATGCAGCCTGGGCTGGTTGGCCGTGACCTTGAGGTCAGGTGGGCCAAGAAACGGGCTGACTTCAGTAATGTGGGCATGACAGCATCTGAGGTGGTAGGCCTCAAATAGAGAGGGTGCGAGGAAGGGTACATAGAAGTGAGACTGTCTGGAAAATTAACGTGAACAGACATTTTTTAAAAAAATAATCCTCACCGGAGGATATTTTTTCCATTGATTTTTAGAGAGACTGGAAGGGAGGGAGGAGAGAGAGAAGGAGGGAGGAGAGAGAGAGGGAGAGAGAGAAAAATATTGATGTGAGAAAGACACATCGGTTAGTTGCCTCCTGCATGTGCCCCTGACCCAGGTCAGGATCAGGCCTGCAACCCAGGTACATGTTCTTGATGGGGAATCAAACCTGGATCCGTTAGTCCACAGGTTGACGCTCTAACCACCCAGCAAAATCAGTGAGGGCATGAACAGAACTTTTAAAATACTTGTACATTCTCTTAACTTCTATTATTCTCTGAATGAAACAAAAACAAAACAAAAACAAAGTTTTCCATGAGTTCCTCACCCGCAGCTGGCCCCACACCATGCCATTGCTGATCTGGTGGTATTTGGAAGGATGCCCTCAGGCCATGATGTCTGTGCAGATCAGGAAGCCAGAGCAATGGCTGAACATATGGAGGGAAATGGATTTCAAAGCCAAGGCCCAGGGAAACACAGTAAACCTCCGATGATCACGTCTGACCCTGGAAAGTCTTAAATTATTCACTTCGTTCATCACTCGAAAGCCTTTTCCTCTGACATTCGTGGGGCTATCTCTCTCCTCGGAATCCTCAGAGCCTTGCTTTTATCACTTGCAACATTAAAAATAATCCCTTCGACTTTGGGCCTGTCAGTTATTTATAGACAAATGGCAGCGCTGCCATGCCAGGGCCCCGGGTGCAGAGTGCTTAAGACTCCTTCCCACCACATTACTCATGTCAGCAAGGCCTCGCTGCTCCTGAAGTCCCTCCTCCCCAGCTTTTCTTACATTCTCAGAGGCTCACAAGAATTCTGGAGGCCAGAATAGTTCTCAACAGAAGGCGAGAGGAAAAACAGTTTCCTTATCAGAAACGGAGCTATTTGTATACACAGGCAACTCCAAATAACGCCTTTAGCTTTTGTTGATGAGATGCCAGGAAGCAGTGAGCTAAAGTGTCTTTGCAATTCAAGAAAATTTGGGAGGATCCATGCCTTCGCACAGGGACACAGACTATTTATCTGCCAAGTTGCCTTCTGATGGTTACGAAGACTTAGATTCATCTTATGGTGTGTGTATATGTGTATGTTTTCACAACATATTTAATGTATTCCACTTGGCCAAGCTGTCTTTTAAGTGATTTACAAATATGTGCTTGGGAGGTAATTAGGTTTAGATGAGGTTGTAAGGATGGGGCCTTCACACGGGGATTAGTGTCCTTATAAGAAGAGAGAGAGAGAGAGCAGAGTGGATCATTTGAGGACATGGGTGAGGCAGCCTTCTGCCAGGCAGGAAGAGAGCCCATATAGGAACCAGGTCAGCTGGCATCTTGACCGTGGACTTCCCATCCCTTAGGACTATGAGAAATAAATACATATTGTTTAAGCCACTCAGTATGTATATTTTTTTATAGCAACCTGAACAGACTAAGACAATGTTATTATCCTAGCGTCCATCTACCAACCCTGACTGAAGTATGTATTTTAGGTTATTTAGTTTTGTCTTAATCTTCTTGAGGTACCATAACAAAATCCCACAAGCTTGGGTGGCATAAACATGAGAAATCTATGATCTCACACTATGGAATCTAGAAGTTCAAGACTATTTTGATCAAAGTTCCAGACTATTTTGTTGCAACTTTCCCCACCCCTCTTTCCATGGCAGTCAAATTCTGTCTTGTGTCTGTGGTTGAGTTTAGGCTGGAATTTCCAACTTTCCTTTGGCGATAGGATATTTCTGGTTGACATTAGTATCAGAACTGGGCTCAAGGTGATTCACTTCCTCTCCCGTAGGGGTGAAGGCTGTTCTCCTGCCTTCCTTTCTCAGCTGCAGTTGGTCTGAGCATGAGGAATTTGACTGCCCCTTCTCCTGGTGGCTTGAGGCCTTTGGGCTAGGAAAGTGGACAGTGTTCTGTGAGAAGACCACTGACAGGTGTCAATTGCCTCCTGCTTGCAGGTGGGGGCTCCCTCTGGATTATACTGCCACCTTTCTTTCTAGTGACGCCTGGTGGAGGCCGTGGCCATGAGGTTGGACACGAGTGCAATTCCCCTTCTATCTGGGGCCTATGGTTGTTCTGAGCTTACACATTAGCCTACACTCGGCCTTTAATAATGTGTTAAAATTCTAGAAGTTTTCTTCTTATTCACCTATGCGGCAGCCACATACATCTCTTTCTTTGTTAAATGTGGGAGAATTTGAGTTTATTCTTGGGAATGATTCTCCCTGCTTGGGATTCAGGCCATGCAGGTGCCTTATAACCTCAGCTCTCTGACGGGCTCAAGAGAAGTGGTGATTTAACGTGATCCGACCAGGTACATTGTCATGGTTAGGTTCTTTGCAGCTTTTCCAAGTGGAAGGGGAAGTCCAACCTTTTATAAGATTGCAACACAAGACGTCAAAATAAAAGAGTGAGCCCTACTGGCTTGGCTCAGTGGATAGAGCATTCACCTGTGGACTGAAGGGTCCCGGGTTTGATTCAGGTCAAGGGCAAGTACCTCATTTGTAGGCTCCACCCCAGTTGAGCTCTGGCCAGGGCATGTGCAGGAGGCAATCAATTGATGTTTCTCTCAGATCAATATTTCTTTCTCTATTTCCCAGGCTCCTCCACTCTCTTTAAAATCAATGGAAAAATATCCTCAGGTGAGGATTCAGAGAGAGAGAGGGACAGAGAGATAGGGAAGAAGGAAGGGAAGGAGTGAGGAAGAGAGAGTAGACTTTTGATAATACTTCATCATCATCATTCCTCAGGTATAGCCTCCTATCTTATGCTGCTAATCACCTTTTTTTGAACTCTTATTGAGCCAGGTACTTATGAAGGCAGGTCCTGCTTGGGTGAAGTATTTCATATGTATAATATCATTTAATCATCACATGAATGTATGACATAGACATTACAAAATACTTATTGCACCTATATTAAGACGTAAAAGTTTAATTAGGTCAAGGTTCTTCAAACAAGGCTTTCTGTCATTATCATTAAACTCATTTCTTTTTACGTAAACCACCCCAAAGTATTGATGCCATAGGTCTAAAGGCTTTATTTTACAGCTGATGATCCTGAAGATAAGAAATAAGTGGTTGCTACAGGATTATAGAATAATGCATAAATGGAGGGGACAGCTGCAAAGGAGATGTTTTGGTTCTGAGTTGTGAGTACTCTGTATTTCACAAGGATGTCAGAAGTGGCTCGAAGCAGCGTTCACAGAGTATCTTCTCTAAATTCCCCACAGTGTTTTGCACAATGCCCAGAACATAATGGAGCTTCAATTTCTGTTGAATGAAGAAAAGGGAAAAGGATATGAGTGAGGCTTAGGAAACGGTGAGTGAGAAGAGGAGAGAAATAGAAATAGAGGAAGATTAGAAAGATCTAAGCAGACAGGAAGGAGAAGAGTCCACATTTATATAATATTTTTGAACACAAAAATAAAATGATCTTTCCTGGGCTGTCAGGACATGACTTTAAACTGTGGAAATCATTGTCTGCAGATGTTGCCTTCCATGTGGCTGGTCCGATCCCCATGACAAAGGCCTCCTCTATAAATAGAGGGTCAGATTGATTTCACATCCTGCCCTGGTCTCCTGGCTGCGTGATGAGTGTGACAACACAATCGATGAGTGATTCCATCCACCCTGGCGGCAGAGGCCTTACCGCACTCTCTCCTGGAAGATGACAATCAGGCTCATTAAATTCAGCACCGAGGAGCTTCAAAGACATGTGTCCTCTCAGGGACATTGAACCAGAGCCCATTTCCATCGCAGCCAAGGGAACTGTGAGATAATCAGCCCTCCAGCCCGAATCTGATGTGAGGAGGACAGTGTGGATTCTTTTCTTTGCCTGGTTAGAGCGATGCTAAGTGGGATGTAAGGGGCCGGAGCTGATGTAGGTCAGGGCTCAGGGATGAGAAAGCTATTCAAGTGGACACTAGCAGGTTTTTGCCCTCAGTGTGGCTGTGCTGCATTGGAGATACCTGGAACTGGGACTGAAGGACAGACATTGGGTCCTACCGCAGAAGACCTTGACCTTGGGCAAGTCCCTCAATGACTCTGAGGCTCAGCCTCCCCTGCCCAGTGTGCCTAAGAGCACAGCCTCTATAATAAGACAGTGCTGATGAAAGGCCCAACTCTGCCACCCAGGCAGGGAAGGACTCTGTCCCTCCAGACAGCAGGGAGGAGAGACCAGTCCAGGGCAGAGTCCCCAGGTGGCTGCCCTAAGCTTTCGAAGACAGGGCATCCTTGGGCTGTTACAGGATTTAGAAGCAGAAATTTAAATCTGTATTTTTTTTAGCAGGTCTTCTTTCTCGAGAAGGAAATGTAAGAGAACATATTCAGATTCTTGTGGAATCGGTTTCCTTTATTAATGGTGCCTAATGGCCTGTAATTAAGGCACAACTTGTTAGGGAAACCAACAATTACCGTTTGTTTGAAGTGCAAAGGAAGGATAATGAATGGCATTATTCAGCATTTTCACTTCCTTTTAGTGGCTTCAGCAAGCGTTCTTGAGCTTCAGTCTCTTTCTCTGTCTTTCTTCCCTCCCTCCCTCCCTCCCTCCCTCCCTCCCTCCCTCCCTCCCTCCCTCCCTCCCTCCCTCCCTCCCTCCTTCCTTTCCTTCTTCTCTCCCTCACGTCCTTCCTTCCTCTCTACATCCACCTCTACACACACACACACACACACACACACACACACACACACACACAATTGAATTCCCTATTTATGCAGTATCTTTTTAAGCCTGTGGGGAAAGTGCCCTTCACTGAAACCTCTGTCACTGCTTTCATCAGCACTCCTCTGCCCCAGTTCCTGGCATCCATAGGAAAATGAGTTTCCAACAGAAGGGAGGCTGAGGCTGAGTGGGCAGGCTGGAATAGCAAAGCAGCCTTGGCTGGTTAGATGGTAGAACATCTGAGAAACAGGACAACAGGACCACACTGACAGTTTTAATTCAGCTCATTGAGAGGTTTGACTAATTAGTCAAGCATTTCCTGATGGAGACAACCATTACTGCTGCAACATATGCAGGAGGGAGGGAGGGAAAGGAGAGAAACAGAGGGAGAGATTGCATGAGACCAGGAGCAGGTAACGTCTTTGGAAGCAAACACATCTGAATTACTAATAAGTCCTGGATCTGACACTCTTATGATCAGTGCTGAGTTTTCAGCCTCTCTTTCACTTTCCTTACCTTTCAAATGAAATTATAAACTCATACTCATTTCTATATACTGGAAAGACTATGAGTGTTGAATAAAATAAGGGGAAAATCCTTAATATAATGGGTGCCATTTAATCAGTGCTTCACACATAGTAATAGCTATTAATTATTGCTATGATCTAATTGCACTCCCCCAAATCCACATGCTGAAGCCCTGACCCTCAGTGTGATGGCATGTGGAGATGAGGCCTTTTGGGTGGGAATGAGCGTTAATTGAGGTCAGAAGGGTGAAGCCTTAATCACATCGGATTGACATATGCGAAGGGGAAGGAAGAGAGACCACGAGAGAATGGCCATGTGAAGACAGGGTGGTGAGGCTGCCGTTTGCAAACCAGTGAAGGAGCTCTCATGGGAGTCTGGATTTGTAAGCACCTTGATCGTGGTCTTCCATCCCAGGAACGGAGAGCTCTCTTAGGTCACCCAGCCTGGCAGCCCAAGAAGACTATGACATACATGTTAACTGAGTATTATGTCTCTTCTTCCACCCAACCTTAACCTCCTCATGAAATGCCATGGGGGAGAGGCTGGCCTGGGGTCCGGGATGGGCACTCACTGCTCAGAACATGGACCATGAAGTCCCTCTGAGCCCTGATGACCCCAGGGGCCCTCCACGCCAGCTCTGCCTAGCCCATTGCAGTTCCTGGGTAATAATGTACAAAACAAATGCACACAGAAGAGGTCAACCTTTCCTCTCCAGCTTTACATGTATGAAGACTGTTTTCTTCCAGACACGGTGAGCTCCAAATTACCTGAAGAATTTCAGAGTGTCCAGGGGATCCCACCCAGAAGCAGAGGACTTTCATACACAGTTTCAGGGAGTCAGTAATGACAGAAAAAACTGGGGATTATCCCACAGGATTCCTTTAAGATTAAACCCCTTAATACTGTGGGAGCCAACAGTGGCAGCGTGTGGAGAAGACAGAACTGAGTAAAGCCATTAGTCAAACATGATCGAATGGTGCTGCAGGAGACTACTGCTCCCAGAATAAGAAAGCCAAGCTGAAAACACCACTTCTTCCCAGCTGGCTGCACGCAGTGCATGCATTTCACTGGCGATCTGTGGCTGCAGGAAAACTCTCTCTCGGCAAACTCAAAGGTGAGCAGGACACCCTGTGCTAGCTGACACTGTGCGGTCGCAGGTAAAGATGTAGGATGAACCGGGACAAACGAACTATTTGCAGATCCTTTTGGTTCATAGCCCCTTCTCTGCCCTTCTTGCAACGTGGCTTCAATCAGCATGGGCGATCAGGTTAACTTGACCGGCTCTCATTCTCAAAGTCTGCTGATGTTTAGTTGTATAATCTGGCCTGTGACCTCTCAGGACTCAGCTTCCTGTTCTGTCAAGCCAAACTAATAATGCATATCTCTCACAGTGCCAGGATGAAACGATACATATTATTCAGGAAGCCCATAGCAAAGCATTTTGGGGTATTGACTTCCTCAGGGCACCTGGAACAAAGATATTACTCATTAATCCTCCATTGGTCAAGAACCTAAAGACAAGCAGCAACTGTAGAGCTCATTTTTAGAGACAGAAACATCGATGTAAGAGAGACACATCAATGGGTTGGCTCCTGCATACACTCAGACCAGGGGTAGGCTTCAAACTTGCAACCCAGGTGAGTGCCCTTGACTGGGAATCCAACCCAAGACCCTCTGTGTGTAGGCTGATCCTCTAACCACTGGGCACACTGGCCAGGGCCACCCTTTTGTATTCTTTAGCCAATGATCAAACTTATTCTTTATGTCTCCAAGGGACTTTAGAGTTGTTTTGTTTTGCTTTTCTTAGTTAGAAATGTATTGACCGAATACATTTCAGGCTGCCCACAGTCCCTTCAGGGTTCGGATCCCTACTGGGGTGCCTGGTCAGCCTGGGTGAGGGGCTGAGGGCCATTTTCAGGCTGCCCACAGCTCCCATTGACCCAACGTCCCAGCGAGGCTGGCTGGAATCAGGTTGCTGGACTTTATTTATCTTCTATAATGTTGCCTTGAGTGGAGGCCTATGCAGGCAACAACTGGGATTTGTTGTTGTTGTTTGTTTTTGTCCTGGCTTTGTGATTTGAAACCTGGTTTTCAAATCTGGAACCAATGCAGGCAAAGGAAGGAATGCAAATTTTGCAACCCTTGTGAAGTAACGATTTCCAATCCTAGCCCTGCCGTTGAAAATCTGAGTGATGTTGAATGTGTCACTTAGGCCTGCTGACTGTTTATTGATCTACAGAATAGAAGTAAAAGTACAACATTCCCAATTTGGAGGTCAGGCACGCTTCAGTGATCAATTAAAAAAACAAAAACAAAAACAGAGAATTGTAATTTCTCCCATTGGATTCGGGCCAATGGCAAGTCGCTGTCAGCGCAGAGCCCAGGTTGCCTTTGCCTCGGCCTCTGAGGATGTCAGCTGGACCCGGTGCTTTGTGAGGGAGGCGGAGCTGCCTTTTGGGGGAGAGTCCTGGGGCAGGCAGACTGGGCTCCTGGTGGGCGCTCCCTTGCTGATGGCAACGCCAGGCTCACTCGCTCGCTGTCTGCCTGCACGTGCTGGCACAGTGCCTTTTCTGAGGGCAACGGATTGCTTCTGCCAGGGCTGCCAGCGCAGTATTTTGAAAATAGACATCCATTTCTAGAAGCCGAGCCATCCATATAAGAACGTTTTTTCCTTTACATTAAGAATCACAATGATATCAGTCTGTTTCATGTCAGTGTGGTTTCTGGGGCTGTTCAGTAGGTCGCTTTTGCAATGGCCACCCAGGGGGGAGCAGGAAGTGCTTTGGGTGGGGTGGGAGGGTGGGGCTGTTGAGATCCTCTTACCTGTGCAAAGGCCCTGGGCCAGTCCACTGTGCAGCAAGCTTTCAATCCTCAACCGCACCCTGGTGTTAGGGGTTAAACTGCTTCCCCTCAGAATTCATACACTGGACCAAAACTAGATGTGTAGTCAGATGTGGATGCAGAGTCCCAGCGATGACGCCGTGGGGCTCCACAGAGGCTGTGTCTACTGTGGAGCACGCCTTTGCCTCCCACCACTTTGCAGAAACCACCCTAGAGCAAGACCAATGTGATGAAATTACTGGGAGATAAGAGGAACATTCCAGAAGTTTAAAAAGAATGGTCTGAACATATTCTCTTTATTTTTTTTCATTTATATTTTGCCTTCAGAAGGAGTGAAAGGCTATAAAGTGTGAAATTCTTTCTGACTCCTCTTCCCCTGTCATCTTATTTTTAATTTTTTTGTTGTTGTTGATCTTCAACCAAGGATACTTTCCCATTTATTTTTAGGGAGCATAGGCAAGAGAGGGCAACACAGAGAGAAGCACTGATGTGAGACAAACACATGGATTGCTTGCCTTCCTCAAGAGCCCTGACCAGGGCCTAGGCCAGCGGGGAGGAGCCTGCAACCAAGGTACATGCCCTTGACTGAAATAGAACCTGGGGCCTTTTGGTCCCCAGGCAGACACTGTCCATTGAGCCAACCTGGCTTGGGGTCCCCTGTCATTTTTAGAGTCCTCTAGTGTTACCTACAGCTTGTGTGTCTTCTCAGAGATTCTTTTTCTAACACAAGGCAATTCACAAACATATGTTTGCATATTATATATATACTAGGGGCCCGGTGCACAAAAATTTGTGCACTCGGGAGGGTCCCTCAGCCCTGCCTGTGCCCTCTCACAGTGTGGGACCCCTCAAGGGATGTCCACCTGCTGGCATGCCTGGCCAGCCTGGGTGAGGGGCTGATGGCTGTTTTCAGGCTGGCCAAGCCCCCCAGTGGAGACCCTTACCCAATGGGGGTGTGGTCAGCCTGGGTGATGGGCTGAGGGCCATTTTCAGGCTGCCCACAGTCCCTTCAGGGTTCGGGTCCCTACTGGGGTGCCTGGTCATCTTGGGTGAGGGGCTGAGGGCCATTTTCAGGATGCCCACAGCTCCCATTGACCCAACGACCCAGCGAGGCTGGCTGGAATCAGGTTGCTGGACTTTACTTATCTTCTATAATGTTGCCTTGAGTGGAGGCCTATGCAGGCAACAGAGCCTCCTGTTTGCTTCAGCTCCATGGCTTCTATAATTAAAACATTGTTGCCTTGAGCAGAGGCCCAGCCGGCCTAGGCAGGCAGTTTCCTCCATCGCTGGTGCAACAGAAGCCTCCTGTTTGCTCTAGCTCCATGGCTGCCGGCTGCTATCTTGGCTGGGTTAATTTGCATACAGCTGCTCTGATTGGCTGGTGGGGGTGGCTTAGGTGTAATGGAGTGAGGGTCAATTTGCATATTACTCTTTTATTAGATTAGATGTGTACATGTTATATATATGTGTACATGTTATATATTCACATAACATGTGATATATTTATGTACATGGTGTATTTGTCTTGCATTCACATAGGCATGATTTTTGCCTTCTTCCATACAAATGGTAGTTATCACATAATGCTATGCCTCTGAGCACCGTCCCTATCAGTGTTTAACAAACCCTTTCAGCCCTGGTTATGGACACAGAGCAAGTCAGTGTGGCAGCCTTCAGTTTACGAGGCTAGTATTGAGGCACATTTAGTAATGCTCCCGTGAATAACCCTAGCTACACTTCCCTCTGCACATGCTGGTTTTGCTCAGCTATAAGATAGGTTTCTAGAGCAGAAATTGCTGCATCAAAGGCTAGATGCATCTGTAATTTTCTTTTCTGGGCTGTTTTATTTATTTATTTTTACAAGGTAATACTTGCTTGTACACACAATTCAAAAGGAACAAAAGGATAAACAGGGAAAATGGATCTTTTTAATTTGTTTTTCTCCTAGAAACCAGTTCTTTCTTTTTACAAAGATTTAATTCCTTGCATCCTGTATGTATTTGTTTCCAGTTTTATTCAACTAGAGGCCCTGTGCACAAATTCACGCATGGGTGGGGTCCAGCCGGCCTGCCCTAATCAGGGTGGGGGGCTGATTGGGGGAGGGGCCAGGAGTGGTTGGTGGTCTGGCCCTGCCCCTGGTTGAACTCCTGGTCGAACTCCCAGTTGAAGGGACAATTTGCATATTAACCTTTTATTACAGAGGATGTAGCTATATGTCTATGTGTATACATACATATATTTGTAAATTTGCATGTAAGTCTTCAGTGTGTGAGCTCAGAAAGCTCCCAGCATGGTGAAAAGCTTGGCTCCAGGTACCAGTTAAACTGCTCACCTTTGGAACATGCTTCTTCATTGTCCCATCTTTCGGTCTCAGTCATGTGGTGATACCTGGGCTGGCAGTCTCGAGTGTGTTTGGTGGACTGCTAGAGGCAGTGATAAACCAGAGCACAGCAGTCTGAGCCATGGAGACAACATTGAAAGCAATGCCATGATGGAGGAATCCAAGTAGCATCGATGCTTACAGGGGTTCACTAAGATCTGTGTCGAATATTCATGGCAACATTCATTCATTTGTAAGGGTAAACAAATAAGCAGAACCTGGAGAAAGTGCAGGTGTCTGTCAACACTGGGCTGCTTCAGTGCATTATGGTGCATTTTGGAATATCTTGAATCTTTTACAAAAATCATGAACTCAATGTAATACTATCAGAAGATCTCCAAAAGAGGCAAGATATGGAACTGTGTGTACAGTAAGAGCATCTGTAACTTTTCACGGTGGTAACCTTCAAGGAGAAGAAAGGCATGGAATGGGATGGCTTTGACTTTTATCTGCCCTCTCTGTACTATAAATATATGTTCTTGGTATGTACATACACGTATATGATTTTAAGTGTATGCCAATAGCTGTCCATGATATATCTTAGAAGGGAACCAATGAGCCATTTCAGTTTCTGTTTTGACTTTAACTTCCCCATAGTAAAATATAGATTTAAAATGAAAGAACCATGACTATGGGTGAAGAAAAGGTGGGCGGTACTTGAAGACGTAGTCCAGATTTTAGCCGAAGAGTGGCTTCCTGTGGATTTCTCTGGATCGGCTACCTCAGAACCACAGGGGGAGCTACACAGAGATGCAGCCTTCGAGACTTGGTCCCTGGAGGGTCTGATTCCGTAGGGCTGAGGTGGAACTCCATGCACATGAAATAAATGATCACCAGCAACAACGCACTTTTGATGTCCAGCCTCCCTTGGAGACCACCAGCCACATCAAATGCTGGGCTTCATGTACTCACCGAGTCACATTAAGGTTTGGGGTTTAGAGTGCCGCGTCATCACACTGAATCTTATATATCCAAGTCGCTTTTATGACCGTGGGAGCGTGCCGTGGAGCACGTGATATGTGGCTGTGGAGCCAGAATGAAGTGGGTTAGACTCGAAGCCCTCGGAGACACTCCCTGCATAACCCTGGGCATGGCCCACCCCTCTGAGCTGCTTCAGTTATACCCCTCTCCCCTCGAGAGTGTGAGAATGGGAGCAACCACACGCAAGACATCTAACAAAACTCGAGGGGTACGGGTGCTCAGTATGTGGTAGCTGTTGTTATTTATAGAGGCAGACACCATGCAACCTGTTCATTTTTTATTATTTTAAGTGCTGGCACATCACAGGTGTGGACAGTAAGTAGGCAGTGCTGAGGAGATGGACAACGGAGAAGCCGTAATTCCAGGGCAGGGCAGGGACTGTGATGGTCTGCTCTTGGGGAATGGCTTTTGAAAAGCTGCCTGTCAGGCCTGGAGAGGACCTTCCATCACACTCACCTGATAGACTGGGTGATCTCACCCTAGATGACAGCAGCAAACACAGTCCCTGCAATGGGGACTGAAGATCAATCAGAGCATCTGGAAATTAGAGCGAAGGTGTCATCTGAGCATCATTGTGCTCACCCCCAGCCCAGACACTGGGCTCCATGGGGCACTGAGGCACATTGGAGAAGCCCTGCTTTTAAACACTGTGGGGAATACGTCACGATACTGAAGGTACAGTACTGGGGCTGGAAGAGACCTCAGGGACTGCCTACGTATTCCTCATTCATTCATTGATGCAGCCAGCAAACCTAAGTCTGGCTCCCAGTGACTTAGCATCCACGAGTCAGGTGTTCCTCTAATCTCTCTACATCTCTCACTGGCCCAGTTTTGCATGTGAGGAACTGCAGTTCAGAGTCTGCACAATCTGTCTGCCTGGGGGACATCATTCACTTGGGGGAGCTTCTGCTGGAAGCCAAGTGCATCTGGGAACCAACCCCACAAACTCTCCCCGGCCCCCAAGGCATCCGCTCCCTGGCTGTGCTTTGTCTGCACCCATCAAATAGGGCAAACACCCTGCAGCTCCTCGGGAAGGCGAGTGCCAGCTCAAGGGGGCCTGGTCTGGACCCCTCCCTTGGGAGCTGTGTGTCTTGGGCCAGCGTAGCAGTTGAGTCTCCCTGGCCTCCAATGTTTTAAAGGAAATAGGCCCCACCTGGTCTCTATGCAAAGGAAGCAAAGTGCCTGGGAGCCTGGGGGCAGGGCTTGCATTTTCCCAGGTTCCTTTGCTCTGACCTCCTACCTCTCAGGTAAAGTGGGGGATTTTCTTACTGCCTCTTTGCTGTTCCTTCCATAGCACCTGATCTCTGAGGAGAAATACACCTTTTGCTTTTTTTCTTCTAGAAGTTTATTCTCAAGAGCATGTGTGTCAGAGGTGATTTGGACGGGACAGAGCTGACAGATACTCCCTGCCTCTTCCCTGAGCTTCCCAGCTGGTCCTCAGCTCCTGGCTCCCAGCCTGCACCTGGGCATTTCCTGACCCTATACCTGCTCTGCCCTTCGGTGTCAGGAAGGCGCTAAACGTGAAGACTCAGCGAGACCCCACTTTCCTCGCAGCCAGCACTGAGTCAGGGCGCAGAGGGGAAGGCCGAGGCCAAGAGGGAGGCAGGGACCAGCTCTCAGGGGGCCTCTGACTCCAAGCAAAGCACCCAAGCTTGACCTAGAGAAGCAAAGAGCCGCTGGAGTGTGGAAGGTTCTCCTAGGGCTGAGGGGCTAGTCAGCGTAGGAAGTTCAAGGGGCTGTTAGAGGCTGGACTGAGTGAGACCCGTCCATAACATTGGGCTGAAGCGACATTGTGACCTGTGACCATGACCTTCTACCCCTGCAACCCGGCAGGGCCCGTGCCTTGAAGTTCTGTAGCAGCAAGAAGAACCTCCAGGGACTGTATGGACCACCGACAACATGGTAAGTCAATTAAAGCCTGGGTCCAGGCTCAAGTTCTAGCTGGGCCGGGAGGTCTTCAGTGAGGCTTTGACACGGGGGACCGTGAACTCTGAGCAAGAGGCTCCTGTTGGATTTAGGAACCCGAGTTCCATCTGCCCACCTCTATTTGCAGGGCCAGCTCAGTCCCTCCCCTGCCTCAGCTGCTGCCTTTACACTGCTGTCTGGGCCCTGGGCCCTCAGCCACATGCCACCAGTCGGTGTCACCTGGGCCTCTGCAGGCCCAACAGCAGGCTCCTGTCTGCAGGTTTAATGAGCAAAGCCCAAGTCAAGAAGGCTGGGGCCAGGGTTTTATGGAGGCTCTGGGCCAAGTGGCTCAGCCAGGAATTCAACCCACTGCCCTCTGTCCCCCGGGAGCCGCAAAACGCAAACAGCTCTGGTAAAACAGGAGAGCGATTTCCCCAGCAGGAGCCCAGCCAGGAGCTGGGGAGGAGCTGAGTGAGCCTGCCCCGTCCTCCTGGCCCTCGAGCCTGGCTCAGTAGATCGCAGGCTGTAAGGGCTCTGAGGGTCCGGAGACAGACAGCACAGGGTGGCTGCTCAGAGGGGCAGCGCCAGGATGGCATTGATAGAGATGAACATGCCATCTGAGAGGACCGCAGGGGAATCAGGGAGCTGCTCCATAAGCTTAAAGGGAAGCACAGGCTGTGACTGTGCATCAGATTCATAAACAAGCTTGGTCAGTGGGAAGGAAGGCACATCCTCACCTGCTCAACCCTGAGGGCCAGCGTTCTAGGTGCTTGAGTCCCAGGAAGAGGCATGCATATCATAGCTCACATATGTACACACACACATATGAACATGCATGCTCACACACACCACACACACAGTTCAGAAGACCCACATTGACAATGGAAAGAAGAAAGGGTCTAAAACTGCCAAACTAAACCAGCAAAGACTGGGAAGGTGTTGTGCCCCCACACGATATATACTCAGTGAGTATTGTTTTATGTTTTGGGTCTGATGTTAATTCAGGATAATAATGAGACCAGCAAGCAAGGCTGTTTCCACCTGAATGAGAACTGGATTGAGAGCTCCATCTGAAACAAAGCTGGCCTCCGCTTGTTGCTATGTAGATAGCGAGAGCGCTGAGATGAAAAGACAGTGACCACCCTGAAGTGCCTCTGAGTCTGCTGGGAGAAACGACCCTCTAAACAAAGAATCCAAACATTTCTTAGAACTGCTGCCATGGCTGTTTCTGAAGGAAACAGTGGAGCTGTAAAGAAGGCGTCATCCATATTAACTGGGTGACTAGGAAAAAGGTGGGGAAGGGCATTGAAAGATGAATGAGTGCCCCAAGGAGAACACACACACACACACACACACACACATTATGTCACATGGTTTGTGACATAATATGCATGGATTGTATTTTTAATAAATGAAAGTATCTCTAAATAAATGAATTTCTTAGGAGATGTAAAGAAAATATGCCAGAGAAAATATCTGATTTGTAACACTTGATTCAATGTAATTGATTCATTAAACAAACAATATTCATTGACATCTTCTGATTTCACACTCGCCACCCAATTAAAATTTTTCCTGGACATGGAAATCAGCTGACAAGAACAGCCCCACTGTACCCTCACGGAATAGTAATTTCCTATTTGTCTTCTGGCTTAATGATTCAGTTTAGAATATATGGAAGCTTAATGGAAAGAGAAATCAGCTTGCTACTTGAAATACTTGGGTCTCTATTCTTTTCTGGTTGCATTTCATGAGACCGCTTTTGCTCTCTGTGAGGTGGGAAGAAAAGTAATATCTGTATCATATTAACAATACAAGGTGCAGCCATGTAATAGGCAGTCAATAAGATGCCACGACTGACGGTGACCTCTCATATTTGAAAGCCTGCCAGGAATCAAATGACTTTTACTCTTTACAGAAATCAAATCCACAATTATTTGAAAGTTATAAAAAATGTTCTTTAAGAACATTCGAAACAATTTTTCTAAGTTATTACAGTAAATTAATAACGAAGTTTGGAGTATTGTATCCCATTTGGGTCTCAATAGCTTGGGATGAGGAGTAAAAGCCTTTTCTTCCATATATGTTTGGACCTAGAGTTGAGTAGTTGTATATTCTCTGGTAAGTTGTTTTCCTTCTCTGGGGCTGTTGGGTCATATATCAAGTATGTGATAACAGATGACCAATAGATTTATGGAAAGAACAAATTAGTGATTAGAAATGTAAAGTAGTTGCAATATCAGTGTAGTAATTATATTTATATTAGTGACCCAGTGCACAAAATTTGTGCACATTGAAAGGGGATTAGAGGAAATATTTTAATATAACTATTTGCCTTTTCTCTATAGTAGAAGTGTCAGAGGTTAAAGAAAATTAGTAAAATGTATATGAAAATCTTCCTTCTGTCAGAGTCTAGGGTGCACCATGGAACCCAAAGTCAAGTCTTCAACCACCCATGTGCACCTCAAAATCGCTCAAGACCCAAACCTGGACAGTCCCCTTCATTGGGCTAGATCCAGACCTGGCTGGTCGCACCCTGTCAAGCCCTGCCAGGTGGGGGGGGGGGGGTGCAGCCTCAGGTCCCCTGGGTGCCAGGGCAGGTGGGCACAGCCTGAGGTCCCCCATCAAGCCCTGCTGGGTGGAGGGAGTGGCCTGTGATCCCCCAGCCTGGCGCCGGGGCAGGGGGCACAGCCTGAGGTCCCCTGGCCTGGTGCTGGGGTGGGGGGCATGGCCTAGGTCCCCTGGCTCAGTACCAAGGTGGAGGGCACACCTTGAGGGCCCCTGTTAAGTCCCGCTGGGTGGGGGGCACAGCCTCAGGTCCCTTGGCCTGGGGTCAGTGCGGGGGGCATGGCCTGAGGTCCCCCAGCCTGGCACCAGGGAAGAGGATGCAGCCTAAGTTCCTCTGGCCTGGTGCCAGGGTCGGGGGAGCAGCCTGAGGTCTCCTGTCAAGCCCTGCGGGTAGAAGGCACGACCTGAGGTCCCCTGTCAAGCCCCATGCAGGAGGTGGGTGGGTGCCTGCGCAGCCTCAGGTCCCTGCTGATTGCTCCTTAAGGCTCGTTATGGGAACTTAGCCTCAGCTGTGGGTGCAAATTGACCGGAGTGACAGTCAATTTCATATTCCCTCTTTATTATATAGGATAAACTTTCCTCATCTTTCAGTAAAATGAGTCCAGAATTAAAAGCTCATGCCTTTATACCATCAGTACTGAGCTTTACCCTAGTTAAGAGGTGTCCTTGTCCAGGGCTCCACGACTTACAACTTTTCTCTTGTCCTCGAACCACAATCTTTACCCTACCTTCTTCCCATTCTCTAAGGAGCCGGGCCCATGCCGTTCCTTACCCAATGCCCCCTTCCAGAAAATGCATGACGTCTCTCCCAGGGCTCCAGGTGACCACAGGCTGATTGTGTCACTGGTGAGCATAGCCTTAGGCACGAGGGATCGTGGAGAGTTAATTATTGGAGGAGAGAGCAGACAGGGCATGCTGGTTAGTTGGATTCACAAGTGGAAAGAGGTTTGGCTGTGGAATTGATGCGTCTCTACAACCTTCCAAGTGATTATGAGCTTTTGTCAGGGTAGAAACTTATATGTCAAATAAGGTGTTATTTTATTTGAACACATTTCTAGTTTGGTTTATAACTTAAATATCTAGGTATAGGGGATGTGGGCCATTTTTAGATATTTTCAAAGCCTAACAAATATAACTCAGCAATCTCTGTCAAGCTGGGCCACTTCTGCTTGTCTCTTTCAATAGCTAGGAAGATTGAGATTTTATGTATTTTAAAAATTTCTATAATTACCTTCAAAACAACCATAGCTGTCTCACTATAACTCCTTCAAATAAACAAATCACGCTTAGGTCTCCTCCTTAAGATTACTTTCAAGAAACCAAACTAGAGAAACAAGATGGCGGCATAGGGTAGACACCGCATATGCAGCTGTGAACAACTATTTCAGAAAAACTGCGAAAAGAACACACGGACACCACACGCACCCACAGGACGGCTGGCTGAGTGAAAATCCTACAACCAGAGAAGAGTCTGAGACTCAGAGCAGCAGCAAAAGCAAAGTACAGAGGTACGGAGGCGCGCGCACGGGCTCGG
>PVJC01011296.1:0-41887 GCA_004026665.1 Murina feae
CCTTTTAACTTCGTTCTTCTGTTTTTTTCCTTCCTCGCCTCCTTCTTCCTCCTCTTCTCCTTCTTCTCCTCCTCCTCCTCCTTCTTCCTCTTCCTCCTCCTCCTCCTCCTCCTCCTCCTCCTCTTTCTTCTTTCTTCTTGTAAGCCTTTTAATATTTCTTTTAATACTAATATGGTGGTAACAAACTTCTATAGCTTTTTATTGTCTGTGAAGCTCGTTATTTCTCCTTCAATTTTAAATGATAGCCTTGCTGGGTAAAGTAGTCTTGGTTGTAGGTTCTTGCTTTTTATCACATTGACTATTTCATGCAAATCCCTTTTGGCCTGAAATGTTTCTGTTGAGGAATCAGATGACAGTCTTATGGGAGCTCCCTTATGATTCTCTTGCTGCTTTTAAGATTTTCTCTTTGTCTTTACCTTTGCAAGTTTAATTATGATGTATCTTGGTATGGGCTTCTTTGTATCCATTGTATTTGGGAATCTCTGTACTTCCACTTGTGTGTTGTTGTTTTTCCTTTACTAAGTAAGGAAAGTTTTTAGTCATTAGATCTTCAAATAGGTTCTCATTCCTTTGCTCTCTCTTCTCTTCCTGGAACCCCTATAATGCAGATGTTGTTATGCTTCATGTTCTCCCCAAGTTCCCTTAAATTATCCTCACGTTTTCAAATAATTTTTTCTTTTTGCTGCTCTGATTTCGTGTGATTTTTCTACCTTGTCTTCCAAATCACTGATCTGATCCACTGCTTCAACCAATTTAATGTTTATTCCTCCCAGTGTAATCTTTATTTCAGATATTGGACCCTTCATTTCTGATTGGTCCCTATGTAGTACTCTGTATAAATTTACTTTCTTTGCCTATAAAATAAGTATAACATTATAACTTGTATTATAAGCTGTATAATAGCTTTAAATAATGTCTTACACTTTATATTTTGTATTGCTGTGATCTAAGTGTTTTCATCCCTCCCAAATTCATATACTGAATTCCTATCCCCCTAAGGTGATGGTATTAGGGTTTTTGGGAAGTGATTATTTAATGAAGGCTGAGCCCTCAAAATTGGGACTTAAGAGAGCCAGCACTTCCTTCTACCACATGAGGGTACAATGAAAAGTCTGTAACCCGGAAGAGGGCTCTCACCAGGTCATTCTGGCACCTGATCTCAGACTTTCAGATTCCAGAACAGTGAGAAATAACTTTCTGTTGTTTATAAGCCACCAGGTTTGTGGTATTTTGTTACAGCAGCCCAAGTTAGCAGATTAGAACATTATATATGCATATATATTAACAACATATATATTGTATGATGTATATACATTACATTATAGCAATCATATCTCACAAAGTTGAATCTAATGAGAAAGAATTTAAAAGGTCTATACAAATGTAAACAGTTATTCTAAGATAAAAACTTGAAATTAATTTCCTCATAGCTTTAAGGGACATAAATGCTTGCACTGTTGACCACTGGGATACACACTCATCCTTGTAGTATCTCTTTTTGCTGATAGTAGAGTATTTCACTACACCCCCATTAAAGTGTTTGTTGCCCTAGCTGGCTTGGCTCAGTGGATAGAGCGTTGGCCTGTGGACTGAAAGGTCCCAGGTTTGATTCCAGCCTAGGGCACGTGACTGGGTTGCGGGCTTGATCCCCAGTAAGGGGTGTGCAGGAGGCAGCCAATCAATGATTCTCTCTCATCATTGATGTTTGTATCACTCTCTCCTTCTCCCTTCCTCTCTGAAATCAATAAAGAAAATTTTTTTAAAAAAAGTGTTTGTCATATTTTGTCTCCTGCTTACCATTAGCAGTTTTTATTGAAGGAGCACTCAGTTTCGCCTATATAAATAGTTACAAAAGAAAAGATGTAATTTCTATTCATAAGATTAAAGCCAGAAAGAATGAACCCTTATATAATATCCAGGACAAAAGGGATCTGTGCAACAGATCATAGCAGCAATAGTAAAACCAACAGAAGAGGACAAAGAAATCATCTCCTTCTTAAGATTACACAGAGAATCCAGAGCTTTATTCCTTTAGAAATGAGCAACTGAAATGAGACATCACTGGTCTTATACTAGTAGATACTAGCATCTCTTCTATCAGTTCCAATGGATAGTTATGCACTACCATCACTGTCTTCAAAGAGTTCACAAAACACAAAGCAGGCATGCAGTTCTGGTACTGGGCAGCATGCCTTCATGGAGATTTAACCAAACACTTAAGCCTAAATAGGGAGAGAGACCATAGTGCTTGCATTATGGCTGCTGGTTAAGCTTTCAGATTGTGTAAGTGTTACTGTCAGATTTGAAGCCAGTTCCTGACTGTGCCCTCCACAGAAAAGAGTTCACTGCTGTTCTGTTGTTCATAAGCCAGAATCTGTGTTATTCTGTTATAGCAGCCCCACATAGCTGCGTGACCCTGGACAAGGGACCTAACTGTGCTGGCCTTCTTTTTCTCATCTGTAAAATAGGATGCTAACTGTGCCACTTCATGGTGGAATTGTAAGGGTCAAATGAGACAATGTGCATGAAGTACTGACCAAGGTGACAGGTGCTCAGGAAACTCACATTTATGTTGCTTATCATTATTAAGGCTCTTGTTTCTCTAAAGAAAAACATGATGAAGACAGAGTTTTGTGGATGTTGAAATGGTAAATATGATATAATGCCAAATTATCAGAAGAATGAAAATGACAGCTAAGGGGTAGTGAAAATTAAATGCATGATGTCTGGGTTTAAAACGATTTATAACAAAAAGACTTAGTAAGTGGAGTTGTACGTTGTAATTATTAATGTAAAAAATCTAGACCTTTTTTTGTCCAGACACTCACCAGCCAACATTTTTTGGTCTAATATCACCGCTTTAAAGCACATTTATAACACTTAAAATATGTTCCATAAATAATAAAAAAAAGTTCAAAAACACCAATTGTTCTTTTTTTAAACGAATATAACTAAGGGCCTGATGGAAAGAGGGGGAATACATATTGTTTCACCAAAGAATTGGCCATAAAAGCATATTCCATACATGGGGAGATTCAGGAAGAAGGAGAGGGGATGGGAGAACCAGGATTTGACCTAAGTCAACTTGACACCTACATGCAGGAGGCTAACATGCAGGTGAGTGGAGTGAAGTTGTGGTTTGTGGAAGGTACAAAAGTCCTGGAATTTATCCTCTACTTGGAGACAGTAAAGAAAGAATGGAGTATCCATTGTTTTCCTCTCAATGGGAATCACAAAATAATATTCTTTTGCTGTGTCTAGACAATAATTGTCTTGGAATTTACCAACAAATATAACAAAGCAAAACAAAACATTTTATAGCAAAATATATCCTAAATAAATAAACTACTCAGGTAAGAAAGAGCCAATAGGACATGTTTACACTTTAAATATGCAGACTGAGTGAAAGGAAGAGGAAGAGATAACTAGCTCTGAGTTTTCTAGTCTATGATTTTTTTTTGATTGATAACATCATAACCAAGAAAGAATCTGTGGGAATATGATGTATTCAGTTTTTGACATGTCAAATATGGCAGGCTCAATGCGATGAAAAGACTCATGTTCAGTTGGAAATTCAAGCCTGATGCTCAGCGAGACATAAGCATGGCGAACTAAATTAAGAGAGACCTGCAAAGATGTGGTAGTTGTCATGAAGTACTTCTAAAACATTAGTGACTATGGTTTGGAAGAGAAGAGGACCAAGGACAGAATAACTTTATTTCTGGGGTTGAGGTGTGTGTGTGTGTGTGTGTGTGTGTGTGTGTGTGTGTTGCAGGAGATATGCTTAAAGACTCCTGAGGTACCATCAAAGGCAGGAGGAAGGCTTGGAAAATCAGAGAAGAGCGTTTGAAATGTGTTTGATGGTGTTCTAAAAGTTGCAGATGAGAAGAGACGGTTGAATTAGGGAATTATGAAATCCCAACCATAGCTGCAGGGGATGGTTGAGCAGCTAAGGAAAGAAGTCACTCTGTACTCTGCTCACTCTACTCACTCTACTCACTTTGTCTGGAAGAAAAGGAAACTTCATTTTCAAAATGGCACTGATAGCAGTGGCTGTGGTCCTAGGTTGCTTTTTTGGGAGTAGCTTCAATATAACGGTAAGAGTCAAAAACCAGATTGCAGGAGGCTGACAAGTGGATGTGAAATGGAAAAGGAAAGGCAGTCAATGCAAAAGAATCTCATGGAAAGTTCCGAGTGAGAAGGGAGGAAAAGAAGCTGGTGTGATTCTTCATTTATTTGACTAACATTAATGAGTGCCAGGTGTAAAGGAGGTTTGAAAGGGTGGTGAGAGAGTTTCATGAGTTGGTTGAACTAATAAGAGGAGAATTATTAGTAAAGGAGCACGGTGCCAGAAGAAAAGAGAAGTTGGATGTGTGGTGGTCACAGTCTAGATCAGCGGTTCTCAACCTGTGAGTCGCGACCCCTTTGGGGGTCAAACAACCCTTTCACAGGGGTCGCCTAAATACATCCTGCATATCAGATATTTACATTATGATTCATAACAGTAGCAAAATTACAGTTATGAAGTAGCAACGAAAATAATTTTATGCTTGGTGGTCACCAGAACTTGAGGAACTGTATTAAAGGGTCACGGCATTAGGAAGGTTGAGAACCACTGGTCTAGATGAAGGAAGTCTTCCTGTGTGAGAAGTGAGAAGTAAGAACGAAGAGAAGAAAAGCTCTGAGGAAGATGAAATTCTGTTCTCATCATCAGCTGAAATGCACTAAATCAAAACAAAATAACTGTTAGAGAGTATATTAGTTCGGTAGGGCTGCCACCCCGACATACCATAGGCTGGATGGCTTACACAACAGGAATTAATTTTTCTCAGGATTGTGGAGGTTGTGAGTCTGTGAACAAGGTGTCTGCTGGGTTGGTTCCTTCTGAGGCGGCTCTCCTTGGCTTGTGGGTAATTGTCTCCTCCTTGTGTTTTCACATGGGTTCCTCAGCATGTCTATGTTCTAATCTCCCCTTCTAAGGATATCGGCGGCCAATGACTCTAATGACTTCATTTTAATTTAATTATCTCTTTAAAGATCCTATCTCCAAATATAGTCACATGCTGAGGTGCTGGGGTTAGAAATTCAACACGTGAATTTGGGGATGACACAATACAACCCATAACAGGCATATCTGCTACTGATTTGCATGAAGACAGGGAGCAACTCATCCCATTTTACCCAAGACTCTCCCGATTTTAGTACAGAAATCACTTTGTTCAAAAAAGCCTCAGTCCTCAGTAAACCAGGGTGATTGGTTAGACCAGATGAAGCCAACAAAATTGATTTGACTGAAATCAGACTGGTTAGTAGGCATCCCATTGAGACATCTACCAATTACTTGTTTTTATGGAGGAAGTTTCTGTCTTCAGAAAGGTTCATATATGGTTGTCAGGGCTATTTATAAGTGATGATCTGATATGTATAAACACTTTAACAGCTGATAGCTGTTAAATGAAAATAAAATGTATTTTAACAAACATTGCCTTTCTAATTATACTACAGGTCCAGTGCACAAAATTCATGCATGTGTAGGGTCCCTAGGCCTGGCCTGTGATCAGGGCTGATCGAGACCTTCCTTCTCCCCGCTGCTGGCTACCGGCCAGGGCCTTCCTTCATTCTGCGCCACTGCCTACTGGTCAGTGAACATTATAGTGAGTGGTCAAACTCCTGGTTGGTCGAACTGCTGAAGGGACAATTTGCATATTAGCCTATTATTATATAGGATTCAAAATGTGTATACATTTTTTGGGACATACTGTATCTGTGTGTGTATTGAGAGAGAGAGAGAGAGAGAGAGAGAGAGAGAGAGAGAGAGAGAGAGAGGGAGAGAAAGAGAGAGAGAGATGGGAAAAACTAAATATGCAGTTGTGAGTATGCAAAACACAGAGTTTGCCCTAGCTGGTTTGGCTCAGTGAATAGTGCATCAGTGTGCAAACTGAAAGGTCTCTGGTTTGATTCTGGTCAAGGACATATGTTTGAGTTGCAGGCTCAATCCCCAGTAGGGGGCGTGCAGAAGACAGCTCATCAATGGTTCTCATTATTAATGTTTCTGTCTCTCCCTTCCTTTCTGAAATCAATAAAAATATATTTAAAAAAACACACAAAAAAATGCAGTTTTTTCTTTTATTATTTAATAATTTTTATTTATTTGTATTACAACAGTAATACAAACCTACCTTTGCCCACCCTGTATTTATATGTATTTAATAGAATAAATATGCTTTTTCTTACATATACCTCCTAATGAGCTTTTATTAGAAATCTGAAAGAACTTGTAATAATAATAATAACCATTTTATTATTATAAAAGCAGATCTCCATTCATCATATTGGCAGCAAGACTAAGAAAACTTTTTTGGGACTTTTACAAATTTGGAACAATGCTGTTTATCTGTTGACTATTACACTGTTTCAACAACTTTTTAAAACTTCAGTTTCAGTATGGTTTAAAATTATACTCATTTCATTCAAAGAAATTGATTTAACTGCTCTTACAGTCTTAACAGCTAAACTTTTCTGTGTGTGCGTGCATAGTTGCTAACAAATAACAGATGTCATTAGATTTGCTGAGTTGAGTTGGTGTTTAATTTTGAATATAAAAATGAGAAAATTTCAAAATGTAATGTCATAACATTTAAAAAGTAAAGCATATAAGAAGGAAAATTAATAAATAAAGACTAGCTGAATTTACTCTGAATCAATCAGAGTGTGGACAGAAAACAGATGGCATCCTCAACAGTCAGTAATGAGACTTTAATGAGGGAATTATTTAGGGGGGTGGGGCCAGCTTTGAGAGATACCAACAAGGCATGCAAAGCACCTCAAGGATGGCAAGAGCAGGGAACCTTTACCACCCCCAGGCCCGACGGCCAAGGAGGGAGAATGGCGCCTGGAACCAAGAAAAAACGCATAGCTGTCGGAGAAGAGTTTTAGAAAAGAGCTGGGCACTTCACTAGAGAAACTTACCAAGGACAACTTTCCACATGGCAGGGAGGGAGCCAACGGAATATATTAACCAGCCTCTGCCCGCACCATTCACACCTCCAGTGTTTCCCAGTAAGAAGACGCAAATGGAAACCAGAGGCACAAAGCAGAATGAAGAGAAGCGGGGAGTGGACCTGGAGGAGCAAAGGCAGAGTATCCAGAAGAGGATGCTAATCCAAAATAGCTATAATTTTAAAAAAGAATTTAAGTGGTCAATTTATGTGGTGCATGCAGGCTCATTCCATAGCTAATTCATTCTTACAGGGGCAAAGAGAGGCAGTGGGGCACAGAATGGTGTAATGCCTAGAAACTTCGTTATGAGGCACTTTTTTTTCCCCATGGTGCAATCTGGCTATATTCAAGTAGCAAATCTTACATTTGTGATTTTTGTGTTATTTAGCTGTGCGCATCTATATTTTATTGCTGTTCTTAAGAAATTGTCTCATTGATTATGTAATTCGAGAGCTGGAGTTGCTTTTGTTTACATATTGAAGGTTTCATCTGCTCTCTTTAATTTTCATTGTCGCTTTTAAGAAGTCAACCTGGACCACCTAGTTGCTGCTTTTCTGGTTTCTTTCTTATCCTGATTTTCTTGTGATAATGTAAATTTGCTCTATTTTTACATGCCCCAGTTGGAGTTTATTGTTTTTCTAATAGGGCTTCCTGAATCTCAGAATTTAAAATATTTCAACAATTCTGGAAAAACTATGGTCCATTATCTTTTTCAATATTGTTTCTTTATTTTTTCTAGTCTCTTCTGGAATTTTAATTAGGTAGCACTATTTATTACTACTACTAATACTATAATTATTATAAAAGTTATTGTAACATTCATGTCTCAACGACTCTTTGGATTGCATTCTGGATAATTTCTTTAAATTTATCTTCCAATTTACTATTCTCTTTT
Source organism: Murina feae (assembly GCA_004026665.1). Taxonomy (NCBI): domain Eukaryota; kingdom Metazoa; phylum Chordata; class Mammalia; order Chiroptera; family Vespertilionidae; genus Murina; species Murina feae. The sequence continues at coordinate 7,895 of PVJC01011296.1, forward strand.
CAGATGTACCTTCCAGTTCAACAGATATCTCTTTAACTACATCTCATTCGCTATTTAATACATTAACTGCATTTAAAATAATAAATTATTTACATTTCCTGAAACTTTATCTTTGGAAATTCTTTGAAACTTGAGTTGAAACTGAGTACTCCAAAGAATATTTATGTTTCTTTTGGCCTATACTCTGGGTTCATTATTAACTTGGGAACACTTCAAATTAAATTCCCTACTCAACAGATTTTGACCTCTAAATATAATGTGATTATGAATTCTCAAGAGAGAGTTTCTTCTCTTTTTACACAGTGACAAAGTTTAGACAAGCAATCTCTAAGTTGTCATTATTATTATTATTAATTTACTAGAGGCCCAGAGCACAGATTTGTGCACGGGTGGAGTCTGGCTGGCCTGCCCCCAGGGGAGGGGACGTGGGCAGTTAGCCAGCCCTGCCCTCTATTGGGGTGGGAGGGGCTGACTGGGGACCGGCCCACTGGGGGAGGGGCCATCAGAGGTTGGCGGGAGGAGGGAGCGACCAGGCCCTGATTGGGCTGGTTGGCTGCCGCAGTGCGCAGTGCGCGTCATAGTGACTGGTTGTTCCAGTTGTTTAGATCTTTGCTTTCAGTTTTAGGAATGTATGAATTCTTGACTTTCATGCAACCTTAGCAATGCATTAAGCTTTCAGATATGTTATGCAGTGTTTCAATCAGTTATTTCCATCAGTTACTTCATTTTAATTATTTTAATCAGGAAGGGCACACTGTGAGAAAAACATGGAGTTATACATATTTTAAATGGTGGGTGTTTTTTTTTTTCTCTATAGTTATAGCATCTATCACATATTTCCTGAACTTTAATTATATCCTCTTGAGTAACTTTATTACTAAAAATAGTTTTCATCTGACTCTTCCAGCAGTCCCGTCTCAATGAAACACCTGTTTGAAGTGTTTGTCTTGGTTTTTCTTTCTGGCTTGCTGGTACTCCAGGGCAAGTTGTTATTTTCCATTTCCTGCTCAGACCTCAGGCTCTTTCTATACTGACCTATAATTACAGGTTAAGTAGTCGGGGTCTTTTTTGCAATGGCAGATCTGTAAAGGGGAAAGTTTCTACTCCTGGGAGCTAGGGCCGAGCCAACTGGCAGCCTGTCAACATCCAGCTGAAGCTTTGCTTTGGAAGGCAGTCTTTTCACCCCCAGACCTCCCTGCGTGCAATTGAGGGCTCTTTCCTAGCCTGGGGGCCAGGAGTAACTCACCCCATGGGGTGCTGCTCTCCTCCTTAGCACTGGTCACCAGCTGGATTAGGCTAACCCTCCTAGAAAGCAAGCAAGCAAACAAACAAGTGTAGCTATTTCCTAAAGGTATATGTATAGGTTCCCTGCAACTAGCTCTCAATGGGAACCATGAAATTCAGATTTCTGCTTTATGCACGCCCAATACAAAGGAGAGCCACCGTGTGTCTTTTCTTTTGAAGAGCCTAGAGCCTATGACCTCCAGTGCCCCACCCAGGTGCCCCCACTTACCTGCCCCATTTTTTTTTTATTGTTTGGGGAAATAGTGGAGAGGGGGCTGGGAAGGGAACTTCAGTGCGCCCTTGGCCATCTCCTCTACATGCCCTTGGAATCGCATTCCACTCACTGACACAGAGAGTGTGTCTCATGAACTAAGGAGTGCCAGAAAGGTAGCTTGCTAGGGGAACATGGGAGTAGTATCATCCAAAGAAGAAAAAAGAGATGACAGGAGGATATATACATCTAATGTCTCCTATATTATGGCAACTATAAACATTACACACTATAGATATACATAGACTACGTTTTTAAAAACATATGTAATTTAATAAAATATCAGAAATAGAATTCCATTCCGATTACATGTTATAAATTGTTAATATGATTCTCAAATGAGAATATTCTTATCTAGGTTAGGGTGTGTTTCACTGCAAGGTATAGAATTCTGACTCAAAATGATTTAATGATTATGGAATAAGATTAGGTCATGTCGCTGAAAATCCTTAGATTAAGAGGACTTTAGATTCAGTGCAATTAGAACTTTGACTCTTTCTCTCAGAGGTATTTGTTTTTGTTTTTCTGTCTCTGTGTTAGCAATATTCTCATGCTGGCTTTCCCCCTGGTCAAAAGGTGGCTTCCAGCTGTACACTGGACAACACACTTTCTTTTTCACGTTAGACCTTGAAAGAAGGGAGTGGGATGGGGAAGATATCTTCTTATGTATGGCTCTCTTTTAAGATCAAAGGAGAACTTTCCCAGAAGCTTTCAGCAAACTTTTATTTGATTCTCATTAGTCAGAATTGAGTCATGCCCACATTCCCTTCCCCCAAAAGCTTCTTCATGGCCTCCTGTAGTCCTTCATTCTCACTCTGCCCATTCCTAAGTAACCTCTGATCTGCTTTCCATCACTATAGATTAGTTTGTATTTCCTAGAGTTTTATGTAAATGGAATCAATATTACGTACTCCTTTTTAACTGGCTTCTTCATTCAGCATGATTACTTTGAGATTCATCTGTGTTGTATGTATCAGCAGTTCAGTTGTGTTACAGTTGAGTAGGATTCTGATGTATGGATCAACTACAATTTATTTTTTTAGTCCTCTATTGGTAGACATTTGAGTTGTTTCCAGTTTGGGGCTATACAAATAAAGTTGTGAAAACATTTGGGTATAACTGTTTGTATAGACATATACTTTCTTTTCTCATGGGTAAATGTCCAGGAGTGAAATGGCTGGAGCATATGGTTAGCACATGTATAACTTTTCAAGAAATGGCAAACTATTCTCCCAAAGAGGTTGTATCATTTGATATTCCCATCAGCAGCATATGGGAGTTCTAGTTCTACCATGTTTTTGCAACATTTGGTATGGATAGTCTTTTTCATTTTAATCATACTAATTTGTATGTTTTGTGGTATCTCACTGTGATTTCTTTTGCATTACCTTGTTTTCATATGCTGAAAGGGTGGTGCAAGACTGCACACTGGCCAATAGGGATGCAGAGGAAATGACCCAAGTCTTACTGCATCCTGCCCCCTGTGCAACCAAACCCTGGCCCTTCCCTCAACCAATCAACAGGGGCCACACACTTTACCCCACCCACTGCTTATAAATCCTTTGTTTTCCTGAAACGCACACTTCCTCCCCGCAGTGCTGCTGTGTCGGTGAGCCTGTGTGGGATGAAGTCCGAGTTAACTCAAATAAAGGCCCTCATGTTTTTGCATCGAGTTTGCATTGGACGTGGGCTCCCTGGGTGGTCTTTGGGGATCACAAAATCTGGGTGTAACAATGCCTACTTGCAATTTGGTGAAATATACACTCAAATATTCTGTCCGTTTTTAGTAGTGTGTTTAATTTATTATTGAATTTTAGTGTTTTTTTAATATTCTGGGTAAAAGTCTTTTATCAAATATGTAATTTACAAATATTTTCTCCCAGTCTGCCCAGCTATCTTTTCATCATATTGAAGAGCAGAAGGTTCTAATTTTGATGAAGTTTACTTTATCAATTTTTATTTCATTGTGTTTTTAGTGTTGTGTCTAAATAGCTTTCGCCTAATTTAAACTCACAAAGATTTCTCCTATGATTTCTTCTAGAACTTTTGCAATTTGAAGCCTTAAATTTTGAAAAAAAAGAAAGAATAAATTAGGAAAACCAACCTACTTTTAGTTATCCCTATATTGAAATACATTGATTGATTTTTGACTGTTAAATGAACCTTGTATTCTTGGGGAAAATCCAACTTGCTTTTTATTTGTTTGTTTGTTTGTTTTTTATTAATCCTCATCTGAGGATGTTTTTTTCCATTGATTTTTAGAGAAAGTGGAAGGGAGAGAGGGGGAAAAAGAGAGAGAAAGAAACATCAATGTGAGAGAAACACATTGATTGGTTGCTATTCAAGTTCCTTTGTCATTCCATTCCGTTAGGATAATTCTGTCCAGATCTACTAAAACTTTTGTTGGGAATTGCATTAAACTTGTGTATTAAGAGAATTGAAATGTGTACTATATTGAGTCTTACAATACATGCACACCTGTGTCTTTCTACTTATTACCTCCTCTTTGATTTCTTTCATCAGAATTTTGTAGTTTTAAGTATACACATCCTATTCATGTTTTATTAAATCTACATATATTTTATTTTTGTGTGTTTACCAATGGTTTTATGTTTTTAATTCCAGTGTTCATTGCTAGTATATAACCATACAATTAATTTTTAAAAGTATATCTTGTATCCTGTGACTTTGCTGAACTCACTTATTAGTTCTAGGAGTTCTTTTGTAGATTGCTTAGGATTTTCTATGTAAACAATCTTGCTGTCTGTATATAGGGACAGTTTGATTTCTGCCTTTCAGGCCTTTTATTTTATTTTATTTTTTCAGCTTTTTACACCAGCGAGAACTCATAGCACTACGTTGAAAAAAATGGGATCATTGCCTTGCTCCTGCTCTTAGGAAGAAATCATTTAATCTTTCACCATTAAATATAATGGGAGTTGTAGTTTTTTAAAAATAGATGGTTTTTATTAAGTTGAGTAACTTTTCTCTACTCCTTTTTTTCTGAGCAGTATTTGTTTGCTTGTTTTTAGCATGAATGGATATTAAATTTTGGTCAGTAAATTATATTGATTGATTTTCTTTTAATTTTTTGAATTGATTTAGAAAGTGGGGGGAGGGAGAGAGAGATTTGTTGTTTTACTTATTTATGCATTCATTGGTTGATTCTTGTATGTGCCCTGACTAGGGATCGAACCCACAACCTTGGTGTACCGGGATGACACTCCAACCAATTGAGCTACCCGTCCAGGACTGTTAATTAATTTTTAAATGTTGAAGCAGACTTACATCCTAGGAATAAATCCCTCGTGGTAGTGGTGTATAATTTTCTTTAGATATTGCTAAATCTATTTGCTAAAATTCTCACATCGCTATTGATGATATTCATCTAGTTTCCTTTTTTGTACTGTCTTTGCCTTGTTTTTGCATCAGAGAATTACTAGCTTCATAAGATGAATTAAGGAGCATTCCTTTCTCTTCTATTTCCTGAAAAAAATGTGTAATTCTACAGAGAAATCCTCTGAGCATGGAGATTTCTGTTTTGAAAGCTTTAAGATTATGAATTGAATTTCATTAATAGTTATAGGGCTATTCAACTATCTATTTCATACTAGGTGAGTTATAATAATTTACATTTCTTTTTTTTTAAATTTATCTTTATTGTTCAGATTATTACAGTTGTTCCTCTTTTTTCCCCCCATAGCTCCCCTCCTCCCTTTTCCCACCCTACCCTCTGTCCCCACCCCCCGCAGTCCTCATCCATAGGTGTATGATCATTGTCCATTCTCTTCCCGCACCCCCAACACCCTTTACCCCTGAAAATTGTCAGTTCACTCCCTTTCTATGGCTCTGATAATTTACATTTTCTATGGAATTGATCTATTTTTTTCTTCAAACATATTTTATTGATTTTCTATAGAGAGAAAGGGAGAGGGACAGAGACTCAGAAACATCGTTGAGAGAGAAACATCAATCAGCTGCCTCCTACACACTCCTTACTGGAGATGTGCCCACAACCAAGGTACATGCCCTTGATGGGAATGGAACCTGGAACCCTTCAGTCCACAGGCCGACTCTCCATCCACTGAGCCAAACTGGTCAGGGCTGGAATTGATCTATTGTACCTAAGTTTTTAAATTTATGTATGTAGAGTTGTCCCCTTATTATCTTTTGATGTTTCCAGGTCTGTGATAATATCCATATATTCTTCCTGATGTATCTATTTGACCTTTTTGGATTATAGTTTTGTCATGAGTGAAATGAGAGGCTTTTACCAGTTAAGATTCCTTCTATTCCTAAACACCTGCCACACTGCAAGCAACTGTGACCATGAAAAACATATGTTCGCACTCATTTTAAGTGGAATGTTTATTTCCAGCCTCCCTCTTATAAAGCACTAATGATATTTTTGAGATTGGAATGCAAACTCTTACAACAATACTGTAGAGGTTATTCAGAGATTATATTTCTAAATATGAATAACAATGAAGTGGTTAAGAGTTAAAGAGATACTCTTTTAAAATCAGTTATTTTATAGAATAATTTCTTCCATAATTTTACAAAACTGACTCAGTCGTCCATTTCCAATAATTCTAAATCTAGCCTTCAACTGAAAGACTATGAAGAATAAACCATATTCCCTCAAACAGTTAGCAGTTAGCATTTTTTTTAAATCAACAAGCTTAAATCTTGCTGGAGGAAGTTGAATACAGGAAATAACTCATTTAATGACGTGATGCATTGAAAAAATGCTATCTCTACCATCAGAACCAGCACCACAGACTTAGATCAAATACATCTCTATGCAGCCATCCATGCTGGGTCAAAAACTTGGTGTTAACTTACCCGAGTTAGTTGTACTATCAATTTCTTTTTTTGTTTCCCCCAAATATATTTGTCTCACGATAACCCAAATATTATTTTTGAGGCATTTAGAGAATTATTCCTACTCTGATCCCAACCTCCTTCTGTTCCATTTTGTTTTTATATATTCATTTTGAAACTGCAATCTTTATATAACCACTTGGAAACAACAAGACAGGATATATGGACTTTTGAGATTTGTTGGCAGTTGTGCAGGTTTACGGTACAAATGTTTGTTATACTAAAGTGTATACATCCAGGAGAAAGCTCAATTGTAGTGGCGGTAGTTGTGTTCATACAACAGGATCCTTTGCTAGGTGACACAACATCATGGAATCAAAAGCATCTGATTATGAACCTTTGTGTTACAACTTATTTGCAGGATAATTTAGGCAAGTTACTTAAACTTATTGAATGTAATTTTTTTTTATGAAAAGTGAAAATAGTAGTAATTATCTCTTAGTGTCATGAGAATTAGAAAAAGTTTATGTAAAGTGCCCGCCCTGTGCCTGCCTGATAAAAAAATCATTCAACAATTGGTAGCTATTATTATTGTTCTACAACAACAATGATAACAAGAAAAAGAAATAAAATAAATTAATTTTATAGCATTACTGTAAATATTGAACTAGAGTCTTAAATTTAAATGGCATCTGGCTAGCAGGTACTGTTTCAGTAACTGAATTCCTTGCAACAATATTTAGGAAGACACAGAAAAGGATGAAAACTCACAGAAATGAAAACTAAGCCTGGCAGCTTTTTGCTTTTTAGGTTAGTAAATCAAAGAATAATCAGACCTGTCAGTCATGCTTGAAATTCATGGCCAATGTGGGTGTGTTTTTTTTGTTTTTTTTTTTTTTCTCTTTCCTCTTGGAAAGAAATAAACTTACAACCATGAAAGTAGGTGGAGAAAGCTACTCTCTCCTATCCTCTCAAAAAGCAAAAAGTTAGGTCTGTGTCAATGGATAAAAAGTGAGGAACACGGTCCCTCTATAACCCAGGTGTTATTTTTCAGGCATTCAGAGAATTGTTCTCACTCTGATCCCAGCCTCCTTCCTGTTCTACTTTGTTTTTATGTATTCATTTTCAAACTGCAACCTTTATATAAACACTTAGAAACAACAAGTCAGCATATAGACTTTTGGTGATTGTGTTAGGCAAAGGGGGAGTGAGAACAGCATGGATCATTGTATACAGAGAAATATAGTTCTGAGACAAGAGGAATTAGGATAGATATTGGGAGAGTTTTGGCTGTGAATTTTGTATAATTTGTGGGAGGAAAGGGTTAAAGAAATTGGCAGTCTGGGCCTGTAAAGACCCCAACTCAAGCCTTTGAGATAACAAGAAGAAACCAATACATTCCTATGTCAAGTTGCCTCCCAAAGGAGACTGTAATAGGATCATGGACAAATAAGACTCTGACTGTTGGAATTAATAAGAACTGAAAAATTTCTCCTTGTTCAGTGGAATCAGAGAGGAAAGAAAAATGGTTAGTTTTTGTTTTTTTTTAATGAAAACAAGAAGCCAATTTTTGCCTGAAGTTTCAGAGGGATTGCATATTTTGAAAACAATTTACTACTAGAACCAGGAGAATGTTTTGGAAAACTTTTTGGCATAATCATTAAATGCCAGGAAAGGTAGTCTTTAAGAAATTGCAACATAAGCTGGGTAGCTCAGTTGGTTAGACTAAGCATCATCCCAATACACCAAGGTTGTAGTTCCATCCTCAGTCAGGGCACATACAAGAATCAACAATGAATGCATAAGTGGAACAACAAACTGATGTCACTCTCTCTCTTAAATCAATCAAACAATAATTTTAAAAAAGAAATCATAACATAAATCTAAAGAAGAGAATACAAATTAGCTTACAGAGATCGTAGTGTAAAATGTGCTAGAGAAACATGCTGGAGATAAAATCAGCTGCCTGGGATGAGGAAATTGTCAAGAAAATAAAAAATCCATAGATTTAAAATCAATGCATTCCATAAGGGAAGACTTGACTTAACTACAACAACAAAATTAATCAATGACACAGCATAGCAGAGTTTCTTGAAAAAACTTTTCCACACTACAAGGGCAGAATAAAAAATACAGAAGAGAAAATGGTAGACATAGAAGACAGAGAACAATGATCCATGTTGAAAATATAAATTTTCAGAGTAGAAGATCAGAAGCAAAAATTAAAGATTAAAAATGAAAAATAAACAACCAACTAAGCAACCAACCTACAAATGGGTTTCTGACCAGATAAAAGAAACCCTAACATGGTTACAAAGGCCATGTTACAAAGAAAATTAGCAGAGAGAGAAGCATATCTTGGCAAAAACTTCCACTTTAAGGATAAAGAATAAATTTAAAAATAATCATTTGGAAATCATTATTTGGTTATCTATGAAACAAAAGTCAGCTGACTTGAAAATTTTCTTTCACAGTAATAAATATCAATTTACAATGGAATCTTTTCTACAAATTTTTAAAGAGATATAAATGTGCCTCATTAATTCTACATCCACTTAAGTTTTTGCTTATTTGCAAAGACAATAGGAAGACACTTAAAAGTATATATATAATGGCTCAGAAAACACATCACCCACATGCTTTTTGTTTAAAAATTACTGGAAAACATATCTGAAGTTAATAAAAGTTTAAAAATGTGTAACATCTAATATAATAAAAGATTAATATGCAAATTGACCATTACCCAAGACACCTAAGCCACGCCCACCAGCCAATCAGAGCGGCTGTATGCAAATTAACCCAGCCAAGGTGGAGGCCAGCAGCCATGGAGCTAGAGCAAACCAGAGGCTTCTGTTGCAACTGCCTGCCTAGGCTGGATGAGCCTCTGCTCACGGCCATGCCCACCAGCCAATCAGAGTAGCTGTATGCAAATTAACCCAGCCAAGATGGAGGCTGGCAGGGCGGCTCTACACTGGGAGCCTCCGAAGCCAGGATAGCTGTGCCAGGTGTGTCAGCTCAGTGGGGGGGGGTCTGGCCTGGTGCCTCCTTGGGGCATCCAGGAGCACCCGTCCAGGGTCCGCTACCTTCATCTGCCCCCCAGGGGCCTCCACAGGGTGTGTGGGAGCATCTGCTGCACAGTGCAGAGCATCAGTGCAGAGCATCTCTGCCCAGCTCCACGCAGGTGTGTTTGCTCAGCAGCAGGGCCCCACCGAGGGATTCTGCACCAGTGTCCGCCCCTGGCTTGCCACCCAGCTCTGCGCCAGGTGTCTCCCCTCAGCAGTGGGGGCCCACCAGGCATGTGCAATCGTGGGCCCTCCAGTGGGAAACGTCCAGGCCTGCACTCACCAGCCCTCCCACCCCCCAGTGCATGAACCCTGAAGGGGCTGTGGGCAGCCTGAAAATGGCCCTCAGCCCCTCACCCAGGCTGGCCAGGCATGCCAGCAGGTGGACATCCCCCCCCCCGAGGTGTCCCAGACTGCAAGAGGGCACAGGCCAGGCTGAGGGACCCCTACCCTCCGAGTGCACAAATTTTTGTGCACCGGGCCCCTAGTATGCTATAAAAAGACATAATATTCACATAAAAAGACATAATATGTATGAAATAATTCAAACATAAAACTAGGTGTATTAGCCAGGGTTCTTCAGAGAAACCAAACCAATATCATATATATCTACATTTACATATATATATATATATATATATATATATATATATATATATATATATATAGCACATGCGATTGTGAAAGCTGACAAGTCCCATGACCTGCGGTCCTCAAGCCAGACATTTGGGAGAGCCAATAGAATAGTGCTAGTCTGAGTTCTGATGGAGGGATTTATAATCTGATAGATAGAGCACCTGACTTAATCTGAAAAATAATCGTATTATTTTATATTGTAGACCACATATACTTATGTGAAGAGGGGGTTAAGTTTCTTATATGTGAACTAGAGGCCCAGTGCATGAAATTCATGTGTGGGTGGGTTCCCTAGGCCTGGCTGGTGATTGAAGCATGAGCATCTGACGTGGAAGGGCAGGTCCCAGGTGACCTCTGGGCCCCGGGCACCACCTGGGCCCCCGGGCTCCCATGCGCCTCCCTCTGTCTGAGTCACAACAGCCGAGTCCCCATGTGGAGATGTGGCAAGTGTGGCTGAATGCCATGGGCCAGCCTGGGAGCTGCATGGGCCTCTGGGCTGCCCAGTGGTGCTGCACAGAAGCTCAGTGGGCAGCGTGCTCTCTCCCAGCCAGCCTTGAAACCAAACCTTTTTCTTAAAGTCCTGTAGTTACCGACAAAACATAGAAGTACCATTCTACCACTAATTTCTTTTTTTAAAATTTTTTAAAAATTATTATTACATAAAGCTTTACAAAGATTAGTACATATATCTCTTTTTCCCCCTGCCCTTCCCCCCGCCTCCCCTACCCCCCAGTGTTTTGTGTCCATTGGTTATGCTTAAATGCATGCATAAAAGTCCCTTCGCTGATCTGTTACCCCCCCCCCAACGTCCTTGTCCTTGTTGCTGTAATTTAACAGTCTGTTTGATGCTGCTCTGCCTCTGAATCTATTTTTGTTCACCAGTTTATAATGATTATTATTATCCATAGATGAGTGAGGACATGTGGTATTTTTCTTTCATTGACTGGCTTATTTCACTTAGCATTATGTTCTCCAGCTCCATCCATGCTGCTGCAAATGATATGAACTCCTTCCTTTTTACAGCAGCATAGTATTCCATTGTGTAGATGTACCACAGTTTTCTAATCCATTCATTTGCTGATGGGCACTTAGGCTGTTTCCAAATTTTTGCTATTCTACCACTAATTTCTAATGTGACATAGGAGGGTTTTGCTTGCACTTCATGCTGCTACAAAAATGCATTCCATCTTCATCTCTTTTCCTCTTGGTTTTCCAAATACTTGTGCCAATGAAAGCATTTTCTCCTTCATTCAAACTACACAAGTGCATGGATGTTGGTTTTGTGATGTTTGAGCTTACTGTAGTGCAGTGGATGCCAGGCTGAGTCAGATGGAATTTCATGAAACGGCAGCCTCTGGGAATGAAGCATATTGCTGCATGCAATTCATAGCTAGCATAATGGGCAATATAGCCATTTTATTTTTTAAAAAAGGAAGACTTCAAAACCAAATACTTTAAAATTTCACATATATAATAACGATATATATGGATATAGCAATGAATAGTTCAAAATAACATTATTAAGATTTAAAAATATAAATATTCTTAAATTCTTTAAATTTTCTTATGTTATGTAAAAATGTTGGCTTATATTATCTCTTAAATACCCCTTCTAGCTCTAAATTTCCCTTTTGAAACCTTAGTATATAAAGTAGGAGTTGGTAGATTTTTAAAAAGCAGTTTGGGTCACAAACTAGCACATTTTTTTTCTGGGAAAAAATATATAGCAATCAACATGTCTGTTCTTTAGAATTTTGAGTCATTCCGCACCACACATGATTCACCGTTCATTTTTAGTTCACTGAAAATGCAGCATTCACAAGGTGTGAAAAGGGGAAGCCATTACCCCAGAATAAATTTTAGCCTTTAAAATGTCGATGTCTGTTTCCAATAATAGTATTACAAACGATGGTGAGGTAGAATTTTGTAAGAATAGAAGAATAGTAGGACTTTTATCTGTATATTATCCAAGTTTTAAGAGTGTATCTCAACAGGATAAATACAGGTTACTCTTTTTAAGTTAAGAAAATTTCTTTTTTTCTAAGTTTACCAATTCTTAATTTAAAACAAGAGTACATATGGTGAATACCTTTCTGTATGACAGCATGGCAGGGGTGGGGGGAGGGGGGACGCAGAAAGACCAATTAGCATTAGAAGGGAAGACTTTCAAACTGAATATTGATCTACAGCTGTGGCAACTAGAAAAATAATCACTTGTAATTATTCTATAGATTTATTGTTAGTCTGAACCTTGCTCAGAAAAAACAAACACACACACACACCATACTTTATTCCTAACTGTATCTCTCCCAGGTGTGTGTGTGCTATTTAGTAGACATTCAAGGCTATTATATTTTTGATGATTTTTCTATAGGAAAAGTATGAGGAGCAAAAATAGAACTGCTATGGGTTGGTGAAGTAACAGTAGCCCTGGGGCAAATCTCCTTTAGTAGTGGGAATAGATCATGAAAAGAAAATTAATATCTATTAAGTTTTCTTACTCTGTAATTGGCACCATGCCAAATCCTCCACACATCTGATATATGAAGCACATTGTTCATGGAGAAAGTTCTGGAAATACACAGTCATATGTCTTTCAATTAAATCTATGCTTTCCTTGTGTCCTTCTGCCTGTTGTTTGAAAATTGCGATAACCTGTTTGTTCCCACCAGCCAAGATTTTTGTTGAAAGAACACTTCATGACACCAGGTTTGTTTCACTTCCAAAATGATATTATAATATTGTCCCGATGTCCTTTTAGTCAGATTGCCCTTACCTTATTTTTGTCGCGTCCCTCCCCTCCAAATCTGATGCCCTCCCTGAGAAAATTTAGGCGTCAATTCTACAATTACACAAACTGCACGAATGCTGCCACCTGTTGGTGTCTTTGGGAAGGTGAAAGCCGGTAAGCAAAGACTGGCCCTTGTTTCACAAGCTGTTCACTACTCAGATGTGGTCATTCCCGTGTTTGCTCTCCTGCCTAGAGTCATCCAGTTTGGCTGCTAATGGGAGAACAAAAACATCTTGGGTAGGGAAGGGAGGAGGGGGGAAAGTCAAGGGGAAAAAATGGAGACTTAGCTAACACTCTTTGTAATATTTTAACTAATAAAACAAAATTTAAAAAAAACAACATCTTGGGTAGGTCATCTGTTCTCCTAGTATGTCCAACCTGGTGGAATTTGAAAACCTCGTTGGTCATTATATTTTGCCATTGAATATGCTGTTGGGACAGTAATTGATGCTCATGTCCTACTGTTTATACTATACACAGAAGTTTGAGGCGGAATCATGACTTTAATCTCGAACACTTTCTATCCTCAGCCAAAATTAGGTAAAAATGTTCTTGTTACATGACTATACATATTTGTTTTAATTTTAATAGATATAATCTGCCAACAGTTGCAATAATGTAGTTGATAGTAAACAATACCATGATGTGTATGAACATTTAAAATTGTATCGTTAGGGATAAAGACACGTATGTAATAACTTAATCAGTAAAAAAATAAGAAAATGATATCATTAGTTTACACAAAATTGCTAGAGCAAAGCTAGTTCACTGGATTCAATTATTATTTATTTTCAACATGTAAACAATCTGTTGAGATTCCTAAAAATGTTATTTCAAAAAAATTAACACAAAGAACATGATTGATTAATTTTGGCATGTGAATTATGAACGGTTATTGATTACTGATTGATGAAAAGTCTTTTAATCTATGTACTATCTTGGGGGAACAGTCAACAGTAGATTTGTCAAAGGCACTCATATATTTAGTTATTGTTGAATAGTTAGTACCTACCACAAAGCCTAGCACATGATAAACTCATTAATATTGATTAAATAAGCTATTAATTCCTAGTCCTTTTATTGGTAAAAAATGCCTGAATTCTTCAGATTAATTCACAAAATTGTGTTTGAACTTAATAATGGATATGACCACACCTGACCACACCGTAAGCAGCTGCATGCTCGCTACAGGCTGCAGGTCACAGTGTGCTTCTGGGACCACCATAATGCTGCATCTCAGATTCCACCTCAAGCCTATGGAATCAGAATATGCACATGGACACGGCTCCCAGGTGACTCCTATGCACAGTGTAGTCTGAGAAACTACTCTAAAGCACCTTAGCTGCCATGCAACTATCAAATCCATTCTCTTATAGGTTTTTCCTATATAACATTTTTCCATGACTAGACTTTGCACTGCTTTCTAATTGAGTGTGCAAGAATAATTTTTTACATTTTTGCTTCCCTCTTTCTTTTCAAGCTTAGAAACTGTGTGAATTCCTACTCCTGAGCTGTGAATCAGAGGGCTTTCTTTAAGGGAAACTCCCTTTGGGGGCTGATTGAAAAAAATTTTAAAAATAAGTTATCTTTATTGTTGAAAGTATTACAGATGTCCTGCTCTTTCCCCCCATTTATCCCTTCAACCCTTCCACTGCCCCTGCGCCAGGCCTTCCCCACACTATTGTCTGGGTCCATGGGTTATGCATGTATGCATGCAAGTCCTTTGGTTAACCTCTCCCCACCCACTCATCCCCCACTGCTGCCTTCCCTCTGTTCTATGCTTCTATGTCTCTGTATCTATTTTGTTCATCATTTATTTTGCTCATTAGATTCTACATATGAGTGAGATCGTCTTATACTTGTCTCTCTCTGACTAGCTTATTTCACTTAGTATAATACTCTCCAGGTCCCTCCATGCTGTCCCAGAGGATAAGTTATATAATATTCCATGTGATAAATGTACCACACCATTAAAAAAAATTTAAATGATGAACCAATGGTTGACTATTAAAACACTGCTGTTTGCACAACTTTCTTCTTCAAAAGATTATTTGGCATGGTGCAGATCAGGCACTGCATTTAAGGGAAGGCTTCCTGCCACGAAATATTTGTAATATCCCTGTTTTAAAAATGTTTGCCTTTTAAAAATCATTTTTTATTGTTCAATTACAGTTGACATACATTATTATACTAGAGGCCTGGTGCATGAATTCATGCATGGATGGGGTCCGGCTGACCCACCCCAGTTGGGGCTGATCCAGCCAGGCAGGCCAGGGGGAGGGGCCTTGGGCAATTAGCAGGCCGGCCCAACCCCAATGGGGGGGCAGGGGAGGGCTGATTGGGGGCAGGGCTGGCCAAGGGGAGGGACTGGGGGAGGGGCCACTGGCAGTTGGCCAGGTAGCCCCGCCCCCTGGCTGAACTCCCAGTCAGACTTCCAGTTGAGGAGACAATTTGTATATTAGCTTTTTATTATATAGGATTAGTTTCAGGTATGACTAGATAATATGTACCGTACTAAGTGATTATCCTGATAAATCTCATACTCAACTGACACCATACATAGTTATTAGAATACTATTGGCTATATTCCCCTATCTCGTACTTTACATCCCTGTAATTATTTTATAACTGCCATTTGTACTTCTTAATTCTTTCATCCCCCAACACCCCTCCCATCTAGCATCCATCAAAGTATTCTCTGTATCTACACATCTGATTCTGTTCTGTTTGTTCATTTATTTGTGTTTTTTAGATTCAATTGTTGATAGATATGTATTTATTGCCATTTTATTGTTCATGTTTTTATCTTTTTCCCATTATTTTTAAAGAAGACCTTTAACATTTCATGTAACATTGGTTTGGGGATGATGAACTCTTGAAAGAGAAAGTGATTATCAGAAGTTAGTTAGGTCTTTTTTATTTTAGTTTCCCCCAACCCCCCCCTGAGATTTCCCATGTATAAATTTATGGAGAGAGTTGGATCACTTACTTAATCCATGTGCTTTTTAATTGCTATTTGCTTTTCACTTAATCAACACATAGTGGGTTTTTTTTTTTTATTAGAAAGACAGCTATGGGTGTTTTTAACTTGCCTAAAATTAAGATTTGTGGTATATAAAACCACCTTCCATGGTTGTTAATCATTTTACTTTCTAATTTAAGGAGCTGCTTATCTTAAGCGGATCTTTTCCAAGTCTGCTCCAGTACAAAAAGCAGCCTGTGCTAGTGCTGACTGCAGGTATGCCTGGGCCAGCCCTTCCTTTGCCTGAGGAGAGGCCCATACTCAAGCCTGCGGGCCTGTGACAAGTGCAATAAGACACGCATGGAAAAATTAAACTGCCAGTGCATTTGCCGGTCTCATTCTGGTACTTGTCACTCTTTGTAGAAATGATCTATTTACTATCAGGTTGTAAAGGGTCCTGGAAAGAGCCAGGGACTTGAGGGTGAGACAGACCCAAGTCCCGGGACACCCTGGGTCCCCTAGGAGCGTCAGATGGCATGTTGGAGGCATGGTTTAATGGGAAGAGCCTGGCCCCTCTCCTAAGTTGAAAGTTCCTTGAGGGCATCGACTGGCCTGGAAGAGACGCATTTCCTTGGCCGAGAAGATGGTCAGCACACGGCAGCTGTCCAATAAATGCTTGCTACTATCTTGTGGTATATTTATTTACTGGTTTATTGTTCCATTTTCTCATGAGAACGTGATTAGCGAGGGCAGGTGACTGGCTGATCTTTTTATTAGTCTATTTGCCTGGGCCTCCCTCTGTTGCCTTGCGTGTAGCATGTGCCCAAAGTAGATGAGTGCACGAAGGAAATACTGTCGAGGGGCTTGCTAAGAGGCCAGGCACTACACGTTCATGTTTCCTCACGGACTCTGCACAACACCCTTGTGAAGTAGCAATAACTGACACGGATGGTCACAGACAATGTTCTAGGTTCTAAGGTCTTGACATTTATTTACTCACTGATGCTTGTAACAATCATTTGATTATTTTTTAAAAAAATATATATTTATTGATTTTTTACAGCAAAGAAGGGAGAAGGATAGAGAGTTAGAAACATCGATGAGAGAGAAACATCAGTCAGCTGCCTCCTGTACACTCCCCACTGGGGATGTGCCCGCAACCAAGGTACATGCCCTTGACCGGAATCAAACCTGGGACCCTTTAATCCACCGGCCAACACTCTATCCACTGAGCCAAACTGGTTAGGCAATCGTTTGATTCTTAAAGGTAGGTATTTGTGTTGTAATTTTTACTAGCAGATGAGGAAACTAAGGCACAAAAGGGTGAAGTAAGTTGCCAAAGTAACATTCATAGAGAATCAAGCTAGATTTGAACCATGTGGTTTGGCTCCAGTAACTGTGCTCTTAATCACCATAATAAAGTTGCTCATCAATTTCCCCATTTTGTAAGTGAAGAAGTTGAGTTTTTTAAATAGTTTCCCCATAATCACACTTCTGTAAATTGCTATAGCAGGGAATTGGACATGAGTTGCCCATGGTTAGGGTAGGGTTCCTTCTACTACACCACAGTTCTAGACATTTCATTATGACCCTGGAGACAGATTTCCAAGAAGTGCCAAAAAGGTCAAGAAGATTCATCATCAGAGACCCAGTCAAAACAAAATACACAAAGTTCCCATTTACTTCAACAAAGCCCTATGGTATCTCTCTCTATAAAAAGCCAGTGATTGGAACATTGTAACAACAATAATGCCCTCTGTGGCCAGTGAACCAGCCTGATTGGGGGGGGCAGGTAGGGTGGCCGGCCAACCCCCTCTCGGCCCTACCCTCTGACTGGCCCTGCCCCCAATTGGCCTGCCCCACCCTGATGGCCCACAGCTCCTCCCTCTGGCTTGCCCTGCCCCTGATCACCCCCCTAATCCCAATAGGGGATGGGGCTGGCTGACCAACTTCCTGCAGCCCCTGCCCACAGTTGGCCCTGCCCTCAATTGTCCCCCCATTCCAATTAGGGGAGGGCCCTACCAGCCAATGGCCATGGCCCCTCCCCCCAGCTGACCTGGCCCTGATCAGCCCCAATTGGGGCATGCCGGCTGGCCAGCCAACCTTCTGCCATCTCCTCCCGATAGGTCCAGCCCCAATCCACTGATTGGGGCTGGGCTGGCTGCACCCCACCAGTGCATGAATTCATGCACTGGGCCTCTAGTATGCCTATAATATTCTTTGTGGCTCTAGTCAACATATCTTTTTTATTGTTGTTGTTAATCCTCACCTGAGGATATTTTTCCATTGGTTTTTAGGAGAGTGGAAAAGAGAGGGAAAGGCAGAGAGTAACTTCGATGTAAGAGAGTAACTTCGATGTAAGAGAAACACATTGATTGATTGATTCCTGCATAAGCCCCCAACCAGGACCCAGGCAGGGAGCCTGTTGACAAAGTACATGCCCTTCACCAGAATCAAACCTGGGACCCTTTGAATCAAACCTGGGACCCTTTGATAGGCTGATGTTCTATCCACTGACCCAAACCAGCTAGCACTAGTCAACACTTCTTATTAACAAAAATATGTAAAAATGCTGGAGAAGTTCAGGAATTACATAGAAAGGGAGGGGGGAGCTGCTGTGTAAGGGCATATGGCAAATGAGCATGCTTCAATCTCAGAAGGCAAAACTGACAATTCATTTGCCTGACATCTAAGAATTATAAAGTGTATAACTGACTTTTTAAAAAATTATTTTTTCAATTACTGTTGACATTCAATACCAAAAGAGTTTCGGGTGTACAGCATGGTGGATAAATACTTATATAATTTACAAAGTGACCCCCCTAATAAGAGTGTATGACTGACTTTTAAAGCAAATCCCAAATACCACTATAAATTTAAAGAACTTAAGTTTTTAGAGTTTAGTGTAAAGTAGAGTTTTAGAGCTTGTATTCTAAACTAATGGAAGTACCTAGACCAATCAGGATGAGTGTTTGAATGCGTTTTTAAAGGTTTCGGTAATTTATCTCTTATCCTTGAGCTACACTTCCAAGGGCCTGGTATCTGGAATCAGACACGTTGGGTTTCAGTCTTAGTTCTGCTCCTTGCTTGCTTGTGACTTGGGCAGAATTCTCGACCTCTTGACTCCTCAGTGTCACCATGTGTACAATGATCTTCACTTCATAGCTTTAGAGATAACTGAATTAATTTTAAATTGAATTAAATGAATTTAATTTAAGCACATGGGAAGGACTCAATAAAATGTTAGCTTAGTGTCATCACCTATTGTGAAGGCACAGGATGGCATGAGCCATCTATCCTTGTGTTCCGTATGTTCCATACCATGCCCTTGACTGGAATCAAACCCAAAACCCTTTGATCTGAAGGCCGATGCTCTAACCACTGAGCAAAACTGGCTAGGGCTCTCTCTCTCTCTCGACTAAGATTTTCTCTTTGACCAAACTCCCTGAGCTTCTTCTCCACTAGTCCTTGACCTTGGCTTTTATTGTCTGTCCTGTCTCCCTGGGCCTGCATAACCTACTTTAGTAATAATCCCCCCACCTTTTATGTCTCCTCTTAGTAATTTTCAATCCATTGACCTCCTTATGCTGCTCCTTGGCTATAACTCCCCATTGTCCTTGCTGTATTCAGAATTGAACCTGATCTCTCTCTTTTATTATAATACTCCTAATGCCTTTAATACATCTTTCTTACTGTTTTAGCAAGTATCAGAATAATATTTCTCTATCTCTCTATATCTATCTATCTACCTATCATCTATCTATCATCTATCATCTTTGCTAGACTAGAGAACTAGAGACAGCCTATATATTGAATAAATTAAAAAACAAAATCTTGACCTGGCCAGTGTGGCTCAGTGGTTGAGCATCAACCTTTGAACCAGGAGGTCATGGTTTAATTCCTGGTCAGGGCATGTGCCCAGGTTGCAGGCTTGATCCCCAGTGGAGTGTGCAGAAGGCAGCCAATCAATTGTTCTCTCTCATCATTGATGTTTCTATTTCTCTCTTCCTCTCCCTTTCTCTCTGAAATCAATAAACATATCCTATATAATAATCCTATATAATAAAAGGCTAATATGCAAATCAACCAAACAATGGAACAACCAGTCACTATGATGCGCACTGTCCACCAGGGGGCAAACGCTCAATGCAGAAGCTGCCCCCCCTGGTGGTCAGTGCACTCCCACAAGGGGAGCATTGCTCAGCCAGAAGCCCTGAGTCAGGCTCACAGCTGGCAAGCACAGCGGCGGTGGCAGGAGCCTCTCCCATCTCCATGGCAGCACTAAGGTGTCTGACTGATGGCTTAGGTATGCTCCTCATGGGCCTAAGCCATCGTTGGACATCCCCTGAGGGCTTCCATACTGCAAGAGGGTGCAGGCCAAGCTGAGGGAGCCTCCCCCCTCCATCCCCCCGAGTGCACAAATTTCATGCACTGGGCCTCTAGTATTAAAAAGCAAGAACAAAATCTTTGAAACAGCATTTTGGCATTAATAATCACCAGGAACCTAAAGCAGCAGTGTTTTCCATCTTGCATCCTTTAGTCTATTATTCTCCTCAACAGTGGCTTCCTCTGCTCCTCAGACCTCATGGCAGAAAACATGGCTCCTGCCTAGCTGCTCACACTTTTATTGAGGAGCACACCGTTCTCCTTTTCTCTCCAGAAGGGAGCGATATTGAAGGAAATAATTCTATCCTTTATGTCCGGTGGCATGTTCCTCCCCATATAAGGAGGATTGGGTTATGTGACTCGTGACATTGAGCAGGGACTGTTGCACACTGCGCTTTGTTAACCAGCAATGAGATCATGGCTTCAGAATGAGGGCAGCGCAGTGGCATGTGTATTGTTTCTAGTTAATTGGTGGACCTGTGTCACCATTCGTCCTTTGCCTCCTGGGAATACCTAAGCCATACCAAGGATTGTCTCTGGCAGGCTTAGTTTAGTTCTAAGCCAGCTAATGGGTGAGTAGATCAAGTGGATTTGATCTCTGGGCCAAGAGGTCTCTGTTTCAGGAGCAGCCCCTTTTCCCAAGAGAGATTGTCATTTCAAAAGAGGCCTCAACTGAATACTGTGTTCCCCAACACATTACCAAAACTCTGTATTTGGGGATTATTTTGTTTTGCTTGACCTATAATGCTGATCCACACTTTGTTCTGTAACTGGATCCTTATGCATTTCTTAGGTTTTAGAAAACAGCGATAAGGAGACAGTGGTACGCTGATAAACTGGCTCTGTGTGTGTGTGTGTGTGTGTGTGTGTGTGTGTGTGTGTGAGTGTAAGGGCCAGACTTGTAGCAGTTGTTGAGTTTTGTAAAGTAAATGCTCTCACCATGGCATAGTTCCAGCTCATCAGGCTGGTAGACAAAATTCCTGAGTGTTTAACCATCAGTTCTTGTGAGTGTGCTCCAGTACATTACGGGAAAAAGGAGCCCTTAAGCTTCACCAGATGCAATTTACCACAACGAGGAAACACAACTTTCAATCCATTTCCAACTGCTGGGGAAAATTCTCAGTGGCCCAGCTGGTCTGTCAGGCTCTGTCCCTAGTTTTATCAGCTGTAAACAGGGCGCCATGATGATGTAGAGGAAGTAAGCATGGTTATTGGAAGTCTGCTGTAATGGGTCTGTGAGAAATGCTCATCTGTTCAAATTCAAATAATGGTCTTGGAAACAGAAGTATGGAGAAAATGAAATTTTTAATACGTCCTTGTGAGAGTGGGTAGGCACCCATGGAGAACTGATCATAGTCCATTTATCCCTAAGGTGTGTGAGTCCCTCCTCTGGTTCTTCATTGGCTGAGTACTATGGGTTAATAGTTTCCTCATACGCTGTCTCTTATTAGGTTATTAAAAAAGAGAAGGGGCTGAGGCCTTTTCTAGTTGCTGCCCCCTCCCCCTCTCTAGTTTTGGTGCATGCCTGGGGGTTTCCACCATGATGCTGGCTCAAGTACATGGTTCTTTGTTCTTATCCTCTTCCCTCCTCCTTACATTCTGTTTGCCCTGGGGAATTTCAGTAAGAGTTTCCATTAAAAGTTGACTATGCTGAAGGGGCCTATTTCCTACAGGTCAGAGAGGCAATTAGGGAGTCAGTGTGTTAACCAGGGTCTTTCCAAGCAAAAATTGAGACAAAGTCTTAGATTATAAAGTTTAGCTAAAAATATGTCCCTGGAAAGCAAAAAATATAAGACCAATAAGGATAGAGACAGAGATAAAATAATGATGTATTAATAAGTTTATAAGTCTCCCCCTTTGGTTAATATTGGGTAATAAAAGGGCAATCTCTCCAAATAATCCTATATAATAAAGAGGTAATATGCAAATTGACCATCACTCCAACACACAAGATGGCTGCCCACATGTGGTCGAAGACGGCCACCACAAGATGGTGAACAGGGGAGGGCAGTTGGGGCAAACCAGGCCAGCAGGGAAGAGCAGTTAGGAGTGACCAGACTAGCAGAGGAGGGCAGTTAGGGGCAACTAGGCCTGCAGGTGAGGACAGTTAGGGGCAACAAGGCTGTCAGGGGAGGGCAGTTAGGAGAGACCAGGCTGGCAGGGGAGGGCAGTTGTGGGTGATTAGGCCTGAAAGGGAGGGCTGTTGTGGGCAACCAGGCCTGCAGGGGAGGGAAGTTGGGGGGAACCAGGCCAGCAGGGGAGGGAAGTTGGGGGCCATCAGGCCAGCAGGGGAGCAGTTAGGGGGCAATCAGGCTGGCAGGCAGAAATGATTAGGGGGAATCAGGCAGGCAGGCAGGCGAGTGGTTAGGGACCAACAGTCCTGGATTGTGAGAAGGATGTCTGACTGCCAGTTTAGGCCCAATTCCATGGAGGTTGGGCCTAAACTGGCAGTTAAACATCCCCCAAGGGGTCCCAGATTGGAGAGGGTGCAGGCTGGGCTGAGGGACACCCCCCCGTACACGAATTTCATGCACCAGGGCCCATGCATCTTATTCAATTTGTATCCCCAGCACCTAACAGAACATTTGGCATATAGTAGAAGCTCAGTACATGTTAGCTTGAAGAAGCAAATCTGCAATATTAATTTGACATATGGAATATTGATCCTTTCTAGTCTCATCAATGCTCTTTTAAAAGAATGGTTTATTGACTTTTAGAGATAGAGGAAGGGAGAAGGAGAGAGAAAAACATTGATGTGAGAGCACAACATTATCTGCCTCCTGCAACCCCCTCCTGGAGATCCAGCCTGCAACTGGGCATGTGCCTTTGACAGGAAATCGACCTGCAATCTTCTGGTGCACAGGATAATGCCCAAACAATTGAGCCACACCAGCCGGAGCTCATCCATGCCTTCTTAGGGAATATAAGTGGGTTAGCCTTTTGTTCCTGCAGGGAAGAAAAACATGTGAAAATTTACAAGAAAATTTAACGAAATACAGCCACTCAGGATTAAAAAGATGCTTAGATAAAAGAGTTATTATTTAAAGGTATTCTACCTAAAGTACATAACCATGGAGCATTTTCTCTTTTTGACTATAATAGAGCTACAAGGTTCATAAAAGTATAGTCAAAATTGATTTAAACTATAACTAATATGCAGTGGTCCCTCTTTATCCATACAGAATATGTTCCAAGACCCGCAATGGATCCTGAAATTGCCGATAGTGCCATAGGTACTTTATACTGTTTTTTCCTATACATTCATACCTATGATAAAGTTTAATTCATAAATTAGGCACAGAAAAAGTTTAACTATAGTAACTAACACAATAGAACAATTATAGCACTATCATGTAATAAATATTATGTGAATGACTTTGGGGTCATTATTTAGTTACCTAAGCATTACTTGATCGTAA
Organism: Murina feae; assembly: GCA_004026665.1. Lineage (NCBI taxonomy): Eukaryota > Metazoa > Chordata > Mammalia > Chiroptera > Vespertilionidae > Murina > Murina feae. Next base: position 31,530 of record PVJC01011296.1, read on the forward strand.
GCACTGTGATATCTCAACAGTTGATCTGATAACCAAGTTGGCAATCAAATGACTAGCAGATGGGAGCACCTGTAGCCTGGAGATGCTCGACAAAGGGATGATTTCAGTTGGGTGGGGTGGAGCAGAACAGTTCGAGATTTCATCAACTACCCAAGGACAGTGTGCTTATGAATCCTTTATTTCTGGAAGTTTTCATTTAATATTTTTGGACTGTGGTTGACCATAGGTAACTGAAATTGTGAAAAGTGCCCCTGCAGGTAAGGAGGGTCTACAGCTATGCATCACATAAAGACCTTTCAATTAAGAAGGACCACGTATACAACAGTGGTCTCCTAAGACTAGAATGGGTTATAAGCAAAAAGTTTGCACCGTGGAAAGAAAAGTCTGGACCTGACTACGATGTTGAGTTTAGTGCTAGCTCTGAGGGGCCTCACAGATGAGGAGGCTCAGCACCCCCATAGCTGGGATCAGAGTTGGTGAGGGATGGGGCTAAGAGGAAGGGAGCCTGAGAGCCCACCCCTACCCTTCCCAGTCCATTCCCTTCCCCCTCTCTCCTCCCTCTCATTGTTGTTACTTCTCATATCAGGCTTTATCTCTCTGAGTCTCTGTCAAGCACTGCTCTGCATTTTTCTCTCTTTCTCTTCCTCTGCTCTCTTCCTTCTTCACTCCCTCCTCCTGATGTGTACTCTCCTCCCAGGATGCCTTCCTCCACTGCCCTCCACCTGAGTACACACACACACACACACACACTTTATCTTTTATAGCATATTTTTACTGTACCTTCTTATGTTTAGATATGTTTACTCAAATACTTACCATTGTGCTACCGTTGCTTTTAGTATTCAGCGCAGTAACATGCTGAATAGGCTTTTAGTCTAGCACCAATGGCTACACCATAAAGCCTAGGTGTGTAGCAGGCTATAGCATCTAAGATTGTGAAAGTGCCTAATGATGCAGTTCTCAGAACGTGTCCTCATTGTTAAATGATGCATGACTGTACTGTAATGCAAATATTGCTTTTCTCCTTTTTTGTTTGTATGGGCAAAATCTCTATGTGAAATAAAAATATAGCAAAGAGAAAATGCCAGGATGTTGATCATACTTTATCTTGCTTAGTCCTAAAGAGAGTTACCCAAAACAACTATGACCTGTTATTTAGAAACTCGCAAAAGAAAAGCGTATTGCACCGGAGAAAGTTGCTAAAGAGTAAATCATAAAAGTTCTCATCACAAGAAAAAGAATCTGTAACTATGTATGGTAATGGATATTAACTAGACTTGTGATTATTTCACAATATTTATAAATATCAAATAATTAAGTTGTGCACCTAAAATTAATATAACATTAAATGTCAATTATAACTCAGAAAAAAGAAGAGCTTATTCTGTAACCTACTTCATCCTTTTATATTAGGACTCTGCTAGCCCTTCCCTGTTGATTGAAAAGTTTTCGGAAAGGGAACCCATACAGTGGGAAATTCAGGAAGTCCATAATTTTATTCAACTATTTATCATTCTCTCTGTATTTCTTGCACATGGCTTGTTGAATAAGCATTTAAAGCAAACTTTACATGAAAATTTAAAACTATATGATTTTCTAAATTGAATTGTGAAGCTATTATATGGGTTGCTTACTATATGTCAAAATATTCATGGGAGTAGCAAGTATTATTCAAATGTATTTCTCTAGAACAACATTTAGAAAAACTGAATGCAGATAAGCAAAAAGGAGGATATATCTCAATGTTTTGGGCAAACACAATAAATTTGAAGCAAGTGACAAACTCTATTTTCGTTCAGAATCCAAAATCCTAACATTTCATTAAACTTAAACCTTAGCAGCTCATAAATTTCAATCCTTAAATGAACCTTCTCCCTTAGACAAATGGCAAAAATTAAAAAAATATATATATATTTTTTAGTCAAAATTCCAGACTGAATCAAAGGAGAAGGAAAAAAAAATCCCCCTCTTTGCTTTTTAGTAAGATTCATAAATCAGGAGCAAATTAAGTCTGAACAAAAAAAGCACTCCTTCCCAAATAAAGGGCCACCCAGCCAGCCCTGCTTCCCCCCTGCCTGGCAAGGCCTCCTCCTCAGATGTGCGAGTGGCCCTGTTTGTGTCTGTATAGTCTAATCTGAGGCAGAGCAGATGATTTGCAGTGGTGTTCTAACATCTATAAAGTTAGAATGAGTAAACCAGGGCTCTGCTTCTCTGTAAATACTTGTCCTTACTTGTACTGTTCACTCATATTTTCCCTTCCACCATCCTTCTGAATACAGTTTCCTCTTGATTAATTACTTTAAAGTAATTTCTGTTAATTGGGGGAAATTATTAAATCTGTAAACAAACAAACCTAATGCTATGTTTCTTCAATGTGAATTTAAAGTGGGAATATTTTAAATTAATGAATCTCTTTGGTAAAAAAAAAATAATTTCATCTCACCGACCATTTGTTCTATATGTAATAATTTTCATATTATTCTCTTTAAAATTTATAATGCTTAAATATATTTTTAAATGTAAATAGCAAAACGTTATATTTTGAATTTAAAATAGATAATATATTGATATCTGTTTGAACTACTTTCCAGACTTTTTAAACTATTAAAAAAGTTTATTTGTAATAAAATTTCTTTTCTGTAGTTATCAAAGTTTTATTTTAGTATTAGCTAAGTGTCTGAGCAGATGCAGAAAGAACTTCAAAATTTTAAGACTCTCTTGATTTATTAATAAATCTTCCTCCCTCCCACGTTCCCTCCTTGCCTCCCTCTCTCTCCTTCCGTCCTTTCTCCTTCTATCTTTCCCACCATCTCCTCCCTCTACCTCTTTCTCCACATTTCCTCTGACTTCTCCTTTAACTTTTTTTTTTAAAACAGATGATCTCAGTCTGGAATAAACATTCTTGCGAAATCGGCCAGGATCTTGGCCAAGCCTGGTGTGTACATGTCAGCTGTGCTCTGGGAAATCATTGCGCCATGCGACAATATCTATTACTTTAATTAGTAGTGAGGAGTGCCCCCAGGGCCTCTCATTAGGCCAGGCTTTCTTACACAGGCAAAGGCTCTGTGTTTCCTAAAACGCTGACGAAGCAGAGAGATGGCATCTGACATTCTGTAGAGGCGAACAAAATAATTGTGATAATAAATAAGCCAGAATTCACAGGAGCAACAAACCATTCCCCACGCGCACAAAAGGCCTTCGGTCCCGCCTCCTGCGGCAAGCAGGCCCACCTTTGGAGGGCAGTGTTCAAACCACCCAGAGGAGACATCCACCAAACCCGGGAGGGCCACGCGGGGAAGGCCGGGCACGTCTGCGGAGCCCAAGGAGTGCCGTGCCGCAAAGCTTTATTTCCAGGATGCTTGCCTAGGTGTGTCTGTGAAATCCAAAGAGTATTCATTCCAGGAACTGAAAAAGAGTCCTTGGTGGAATGGCACGGAGAACACGAACTCTAGACATTCACCCACTTGAAAAGAAAGCGCGTTGGAGGTGCTGGGTGGGAAGAGAAGCTCGTTTCCTCTTTTTCACAGCTGTTCCCGGGGCGCCACGGATGAACTAACGGTCAGAGCAGGAAGTGTTCATCCGGAGAGGAAAACAGTTTCTAGTTATTATGCCGTGTCACACCGTGTCAGTGGGGTTTTGCAATGTGACGCAACACACGCTTGTGTGCTGTGTTCGTGTGTCTTCTGCGCGGGCAGCGGGGGTTGTCAGAGTGGTGGAGGCTGGAAGGCCCTGCGGGTGGAGGTGGTCAGCTGTCCGCCGGTGGGAAGCCCCATGTCAGTCACTCTGGGAAGAGGAGGTTTTCGGACTGGAACTGGGCCGACACTGGTTGGAGGAAGGGATTCCCCTCTGACTCCGGGTCCCATTCTCTTGGTCTCATTACGTTAGAAGACACTGGCCTGTGTGTGTAGGAGGTGGGCTCTGAGACAGTGCCCATCACTGGGACGCTGAAACCGGATTCACCCAGGCTTCAGAGAGTGCACATCACTGTCCGCAAGCCATGTTGTCTACGTGAAGAATGACTTCGCTCTGCGTACACTCCATTTTTAAAAATGCCCCGTTTCTCTACTGTCCCTCTGGTTCATCCCTCCATTCCTTAGCGTGGGCAAGAAGTTCATTGCGTAAGAACCCTGGGTCTTAGTTTTGATCTGGGGGAGGTCGCAGTTCCAGTGTATGACGTTGTCATGATCCCTTTTCATTTCCCAGGATAATCCTTCCGTATAATCAACAGGGTAGACTTTGCAACTTGTGTCAAACTCAGCGACAGGACCTTTATGGAGGCGTCCAAGGCCCAGGACAGGACCCAGGCTCGCATGGTGTGTTTGTGCGCAAGGCCACATGTGGGGGACTGGGTCTGTGTGGGGCCTATGGGAACAGGTAGCTTGGTTCTCCCTCTCCTCTTCGCAGACTTACCTGCCTGGGTAATAGGGGCGCGCTGGGCCCCTGGGGTCCCCCTCTCCGCATCCAGCACGGAGGGGGAGACTTGAACCTGTTCGTGCAATCTAGGAGGCGCTTTGGGGATTAAAGAAATAATGAAAGACGGACATAAAACAGATGAAAAGCTTGGGCTGGGTGAGCTGCCTGCCTGCCCTCTGGAGGGGCAGGCTCACGGAGAGAGCACCAGCCCCGAAAGCTGTTTATTAAACACTCGAATTACAGGAAGTTACATCACATCTGAGTGGGCCTTTGGTATCATGAAATGTGTGCCCTTAACACTGGGCGGGAGAGTCAGACTGAGTGGCGCTCAGTCTTTGACTGATTACACCCCCAGAGCTTTTGCCCTCGCACTGAGTCCAGCTGATGTAAATGAAGCCGGGTGTATTCTAAGGGCCCCTAACACCTGGGCTTAGCCATTTACCCCTCACTCACTGTAGCACCCCCTTTTAGAGCAATTTAGGCGAATCCCCCGATGCACCTTCCAAAAAACGCCTGGCTTTTGCTTTGTTTGTTTTTCGGGATCAGGGGAGGGAAGAGGGGGAGGTTATTAGGGAAGATTATTCCTACTTCTTTTTAGTTTCATACCCAAAAAGGTCAGTTCCTTGCCACCCTCCATCCCATAATACTATCTTCAAGAGAAACCATTAGAATTTCATCAGAATTTGAGATTACCAGGGTCTTATCTTTTCTCCTAGGGGCTTAGCATAAAGATGGAGAAGAGATACGGTTTAATTTCCTCCTGGTGACTACTCAAAAACCAAATAACAATTCACTTTTTCTCACATATTCATCCTGATGGAGCTCGTGAAATTCTCTGTTTTCACCAAGTTTTCTATAGTTTGTTATATTTATTTATTCAAGTCTTGTTTAAATATGCTAGCCCTGTTCAAGTTTTACATGTTGATATTAAAGAATGTGTCTGTGTCCAAAAAGGTGAAAGGCATTTCCTTTCTTCTCATGTTAACCTAACCCAGTAGTGGCAGGTGTCAGAAGTGAGATTCCTAAGGAGAAATGAATCTGTCAGCTAGAGATGGGGCTTCATACCCTTACTGTCCTTTTCCCATTTGGGAAGATCTGAATTTTATTTAAATTAAGGAGACACATCTCTACCAAAAACTCTGTCCCTGTTGGATTTCTTTCTTTTTTAAAAGAATATATTTTATTGCCCTAACCGGTTTGGCTCAGTGGATAGAGCGTCGGCCTGCAGACTGAAAGGTCCCAGGTTCGATTCCGGTCAAGGGCATGTACCCTGGTTGCGGGCACATCCCCAGTAGGGGGTGTGCAGGAGGCAGCTGATCGATGTTTCTGACTCTCTGACCCTCTCCCTTCCTCTCTGTAGAAAATCAATAAAATATATTTAAAAAATAAAATAAAATATATTTTATTGATTTTTTACAGAGAGGAAGGGAGCGGGATAGAGAGTTAGAAATATCGACGAGAGAGAAACATCGATCAGCTGCCTCCTGCACACCTCCTACTAGGGATGTGCCCATAACCAAGGCATATGCCCTTGGCAGGAATCAAACCTGGGACCTTTCAGTCTGCAGACTGATGCTCTATCCACTGAGCCAAACCAGTTAGGGCACCCTGTTGGATTTCTATGCATTATGTGGCATATACTCTTTGCACCGAGGGAGCCCTCCTTGAATTCATGCATCTTGAATTCATGTTTCATGGTGGCACAGTATTTCTTTCTGCATGTCAGGGGGAATTAAGAAAAACCCTTAGTCTCAGAAGCAGGATAAAAGGGAAATGGAGTGATAGCTACATTTCTTTTCTTTTTTACTTTTCAATTCGGTATATGAATTAATGTAAGCTACACTAGTTGCATAAATTTTTCATTGGCTTTTCTGCCTCTAAGTCTTGACTTAGCACATTTTTGTTAATTAGTAACTATACAGAGTCAATACAACTGGGTTTTTGTGTGCTAATCATGGGACTTTGATAGAAGCAGAGAGAAAATTGGTGAGATTCTGCCACCTAGACTGGATGTACTTATAAAGGAAACAAGTAGTTATTTTCGTATTTTGATTCTATTTGAGAACTAAATGATGACTTAAAACACACACACACACACACACACACACACACACACACACACACACACACACACACACCAGGCAACGACAACAGTATGGTGATGGCCAGAGCGAAAGAGGAGTGGGGGCAGATGGCAAAGGGGGGAAGAGACTTGACTTTGCGGGTGAGCACGTAGTGCAGTATGCAGACGATGTGCTATGGAATTGTACACCTGAAACCCGCGTGGTTTGATTTACCAATGTCAACCCAATAAATTTAAAAAATGCATGAGAAATAGGTAATTTAAAAAAACGTCACCGACCTATGTTGCAAAGAATATTGTGGAAAAAACCAACTGGTGGAATATTTTCTCTACTTTGGAACTAGGTTATAGCTATTCCAATCCTTAAAAATAGGATGATAGTTGCCCTTGAAGGCCAGTGAACAGTTTCCAATCTTCAGCAAAGTTCTCAAAGCCCCTTTAAGAGGAAATCTACTGCCACCTAGCGCCCAACTCTTAGAATAACTGAATTACTGTGTTTAGAAATGTTTGTAAAACCGATAGTACCACTTGGTGGCACTATGGACAGGTACATTAAAAGCACATTTCCAATTTAGGTGCTACTTGTTTTTATCTTTGTGTATTAGAGTTTGTTAAATGTGACAAAGCCGTTATTTTTCCTTTTCAGTGTTTTGTTTTCTAAGAATTCTGTCCTATTTTTGACACTGCTGTTTAAACCCTCCTAAGTCAGGAGAAACCTGAGCATCTTCAGATTGAATTCCTGATTTTTGAAGTTTTAAGTCTTTAGTTCAAATTAGATTATTTTTTCATCTCCCCCCCTTTATCCACATAACTGTAATCATTAAGTTAAAATAGGCAACAAATTTCCCATATAATCCAAAGGAAGAAAGAAAAGCAGCTTGGATGAAACTATTTGTATTTAGAAGGTGTGGTGGTGGTGGGATAACTTATGTTTTATGCATTAAATCTAGTGGGAAAATGTACCTCCTGATAAAAGAATCTGCCTGAGATGGTCATTCATTATAAAGTGACATACAACTGGGTCCAGAGCAATCAAGAATGCTCCTATGGGAATGTTTGTAAGTTACTGTGAGCACACTTGAGGTTTAATTTTGTTTCTGATACCATTGAGTTTGGTAGTAGTAGCAATGGGGACCGAAATTCATTCCATTTCCTCTAATAGGCAGATTCTTGAAGTTGTTCTAATAAGCTTACTTTCCTTATGGCTATACAAGGAAGAGAAGGATAAAATGAATCGATATTTGAAAACACAACAGCTGGTTAAAAGAAACATTACACCCTAAACATACCAAAATGACAAGTAAAATTTTGGTACTGAGTATCATATAGTAGTTATCCATTTATCTATCTATCTGCATATTTTAAAAATATATTTTATTGATTTTTTTACAGAGAGGAAGGGAGAGAGATAGATAGTTAGAAACATCGATGGGAGAGAAACATCGATCAGCTGCCTCCTGCACACTCCTTACTGGGGATGTGCCCGCAACCAACGTACATGCCCTGGACCAGAATAGAACCTGGGACCCTTCAGTCCGCAGGCCGACGCCCTGACTGGTTTGAGCCAAACCAGTCAGGGCTCTATCTGCATATTCATTGTATTACATATACACCCATACTTTTGTAAAACTTTTGCAATTTTGTAAAACTAAGGTATTATTGGTAATGATGTAATTATAATGATTCCTTCTAAGCACTGTTACCTCTGAAACAGAAAGACTAATTGCCAAAGTACTTCTTTGGTATGTTCTGGTAATTGAAAGTGAGTTCTCATTGTTATCACTGAGCAATAGAATTTAACTCCTTTGATTTGTTTTTGTTATCATCCCCTTTAGCTTCTATTCCAAATTGCCATCATTCTCCTCAAACTTTTAGCTCCTTGACTCTTACTTAACTGAGAATGTTTGGTGATCTATCAATTGTCAGCCTTACCCCACACTTACCATACACATGAGCATTTCCCTACCTCCCTTTCTCAAACGTAAAAGATGTGTGTTCCTCTTCTTGCTCAAAGCCAGTTTCTCTCGGGCCTCTTGATTCCATTTCTCCTTCTCACCTTCCTGACAGATGTGGCTTCATTAATCATTCCCACCTTGCCTGGATTTTTCAACTTAATCTTTTTTATTGGCTGTGATTCTAGGTTCACAACCCAACGTCTTTCTCATCCTTAAAAAAACAAACAAAATACTCTGGTAAAACAATTAAAAAAAGTTCTCCTAACCAAAAAGCCCCTTTTGATCTGAAATGCCCCCTTTGACTTGAATTTCATATTTTTCCTTCCTTTTTTGTCCATCAGTTGTTTCCACTTTTTCACCTACTCCTCACTCTTCAACTTAGTACACTCTAGCTTCCTCTCCCACTACTAGGCTGACACAATTTGTGAAAGTTGCTAATGACCATTTAAACTATTTTATTGGACCTATTTGCCAATTTTTAATTACAGTCTACATTCAATATTATTTTGTATTATTTCCAGGTGTACAGTATAGTGGTTATACAATCATCTACTTTACAAAGTGGTCCCCAGATATTTCAAGTACCCATCTGGCACCACCTACTTGCCAAGTTTGAGAGAACTTATCAAAACCTCCTTCTTTGTAGTCTTCTGGTAATCTCTTCCTAATCTTCTTCCACTCTGCTCATTTCTTAAATGTTGATTTTCCCCCTGTTTGATTCTCAAGGTTTTCCTCTTCTCATTTTGCATTAGTAACATGGGTTCTTTAATGATCCACAGACCTGAAATTGTGTGCAGAATTCCGGGTGTTTGGTTATGTGCAATTTTCTAGTGGGAAAGTGCATAGTTTACAGCATATTCTCAATGACATTCATGTCTCAGAAAAGGTTAGTTAGTAATTACTGTTCTATGTTGTCTTCCAAGGTGATGTTAGCAATTAATTTAGTTTTTAAACAAGTCACATATACCAAGTGCTAAATGAAAATAGAATAATTTTATTAAATAACCTTCAAGACAGCTGTGTACGGTATAGTAGACATGATTATTCCCACTTTACAGATTGGGAAATTGAGGCACAGAAAGATTAAGTAACTTGGCTAAAGAGACACAATTAGTGGGTAATTACCATAGTTTTAACTCCCACTTATTGACTGATGATTCTCAAATTCATATCTTCAGCTTATGTCTCTCAAGCTTTATATCTATAGATATAAGTCATTTCCATGATGTCCCATAGGCTCTTAAGCTCAATATTTTGGACACCAATTGCTATATTCTTTCCCCCAACTTTTTTTCTGTGTTTTTCATTCAGGGCCATGCTATAAGAGTCATATTCATTGTTTTCTTTCTGCTCCTCTGTGGGACCAATCTTTAGTCCCACTGAATTTAAATTCTAATTATTGTTGTAAAGCAGATCCTAATCATCTTTCACTTGGCTTTATGTAACAACTAGAGGCCTGGTGCATGAAATTCATGCACTTGGAGGGGGGAATCCTTCAGCCCAGCCTGCACCCTCTCGAAGCCCAGAGCCCTTGGGGGATATCCAACTGATGCGAAGGTGGGAGAGGCTCCTGCTACTACTACTGTGTTTGCCAGCTGTGAGCCTAGCTGCTGGCTGAGTGTCACTCCCCCTGTGGGAGTGTACTGACCACTAGGGGGCAGCTCCTACATTGAGCATCTGCTGACTGGTTGTCAGTGTGTGTCATAGCAACCCGATTGTTCCATCAATATTAGCCTTTTATTATATAGGATAATATTTAAAACTAGGGGCCCGGTGCACAAAAATTTGTGCACTCAGGGTGGAGGGAGTCCCTCAGTCCAGCCTGTGCCCTCACAGTCTGGGACCCCTGAGTGGATGTCCTATGATGGCCCCAGTCTGCCAGGCACCTTTTGTGTGTGTGTGTGTGT
>PVJC01011297.1:0-41859 GCA_004026665.1 Murina feae
GAGACTGACCCGCAGAACCGTAAGCTAATGAATTTCTGTCCTAATTTATCAGCGGCCTGCGAGGGAAGCGGGGCCTTGGGAGGGGACAGTGAAGAGGGGGGACTGTTTATGTGGCTATGAGATGCAGAGGCCAGAGAAGCAGCGTTTGGGGAATTGGGGGCAGAAAGTGGGGCCTCAAGAGTCTCATGGGGTCTGTGAGTGGAAGACAAGTGGGGGTCCTGAGCGTTGGCTGTGAACACGGATAAAGGGCAAAAGGGGTCAGCCCTGAGGGCGAGAGGGTGGGAAGTAGTGGAGTCTGAGACCCCCACTGCACGACCCTGAGGGGGCCTGGACCCACGCCAGGCTGTGCTGGTCCCTGAGTAGGACACCCACGGCGCTGAATTCAGAATGCCTTCTGTAAGGTCGGTGTGGGAGGCAGTAGCCATGGCAGAGGGGGCAGGGCCCCTGGAGGGTGTGTGGCCCGGAGGGTGCGGGGCCCAGAGAGTGCGGGGCCCGGAGGGTGCGCACCTGCAGGATAAATGAGGGTGTGGGTTCGGGAGAGCCGTGGCTGCAGGTGCATCTGGGAGGATGGGTGGAGAGGACGGGTGGAGAGGAGCGAGCTGGGCCTTACCACAACATAACGTGGCCACAGAGGCTCACAGTCCTGTCACTCACCTTGTCAAACAGGCTCCCCCAAGTCTCAGTTGCTTCACATTTGGCTGGTAAATGGCAGCTGGCCGGCTGCCCTCTCTCAACTGCCCCCAGGGGCTGCTGAGCCGGAGTAGCGGAGTTTACAGGCAGGGGGGCCGCGGTGACCGCAGGACGCCAGGGAGCAGCCAGCTGGCAAGCTCTGGTTCCAGGGCGTTCTGCCTCCATCCTACCTGTGACAGGAAGCTGGCTGCTTCCAGAGCTGGCTGGGGTGCCCCGGCATGTCCTTAGAACCGAATAAATGGAGCCAGATGGGACAGAAGAAAGGACTCTCAAGGCAGGTGTGTGACTTCAAAAATGTGTTAAATACGAGGAAACGATTCGTTTTCCATGCATTCCAGACGAGCCCACTGCTCTCAGTGTCACTTGTGCATATGAAACTTAGACACACAGTTCCTGAGGGCCTACTGTGTGTGCAGGGCCTGCGCACGTGACCGTGAGCAAAGGCAAGCACTGTCTGACATGCATGTACAGGGTGGGAGACAGACCACAGGCGAGCAGTCGGCTATCCCAACAGGAGGAGGTTGTGTGTGGAGGAGCGTGCGGGGCAGGGGTAGACCCCACACTGCAGCTGCAGTGCGGGATGCTCTCTGAGGTTGAGAGGTTTGACTGGAGACTGGAAGAATGAGGGAGCCAGGTCTGTGAAGCCCTGGGTTCAGAGCATGTCAGAGATGGGTGGGAAAGGGTCTGATCTGGGCAAGGAATAGAAGAGAGGCCCAGGAGTGGCCAGAGGTGGGTCTGGAGAGTGGTAGGCAGGCAAGATGGCGAGAAGTCTTGCTTGAAATCTGGATCATTCTAAATGCACAGGGAAGGCCTGTGACCAGCAGCCACTGAGGCTCTTGCTCTGTCTCAGACCCCAGAGGCTGAGCTGCCTGCTCTAGGTTTGGAGGAAAAAAAAAGATGTTTGAAAGATGTCAAAACAGTTTTCTACTGTCCTTCTCTCACTGAGTACTGATTTCATCCAGCTTTCATAAGGCATAATTGACCAAAAAATGTAAGCTATTTAAAGTGTGCATTGTGATACGCTGGTATAGAGCTAAGATGTGAAACAATTTTCCCAGCTACGTAATTAACACATCCATTTCTTCACATATTGATGTTTCCTTGTGTGTGGGAACATATAGGTTGTACTCTTTGCAAATTTCACTTACAGTTGACCCTTGAACAACGAAGGCTTGAGCTTATATGTGGATTTTGTTCAATAAATACTATAAATGTATTTTCTCTTCCTTATGATTTTCTTAACTCTTGTCTCTAGCTTGCTTTATTGTAAAAATATGATATGTAATACATATAATAAACAAAATATGTGTTCATTGACTGTATGTTACCAGTAAGGCTTCTAGTCAACAGAAAGCTATTTGTAAAATTTTGGAGTCAGAAGTTAATACACAGATTTTGGATTGCAGGGGGTCAGCGCACCTAACCCTCTTGTTCAAGGGTTAAGTGTATACAATAGTGTTGTCAACTGTGGCTACCATGTTATACATTAGATTCTCAGAACTTATCCATCTTATAGCTAAACGTGTGTGCCCTTTCACCAACCTCTCCCACCCTCCAGGAACCACTTTTCTACCATTTCTATGAGTTTGACTCTCCCCCCTTAGATTATAAATGATTCCCTGCAGCATTTGTCTTTCTCTGACTGACTTATTTCACTCAGCACAATGCCCTCAAAGTCCACCTGTCATAAATGGCGGAATAGCCTTCTTCTTCATGGCTGAATAACTGTGTGTGTGTGTGTGTAGGGCCCCCCAAAATGTGTACACACACTTTGAATAATTATAAAGGCAGTGTTTATTAAAATACATTCCATTTTAAAATTGAGCTATCAGATGTTAGAGTGTGTATACTTTTTGGGGGACACACTATAAACACCGTATCTTCTTCACTCAGTTGTCCACTGACAGATACTTCCATTGTGTCTTGAGTACTGTGAATAATGCTGCCATGAACATGGGAGTCCAGACATTTTCTCTGAGTTCCTGTTTTCATTACCTTGGGATGCTGACACAGAAATGGGATTGTGGACCCTATGGTAGTTCTATTTTTAATTTTTTGAGGAACCTCCATATTGTTTTCCATATTGACTGCACCCATTTACATTCCTGCCTCCTCACCAACACTTAGCTCTTGTCTTTTTGATAACAGGCACCCTATCAGCTATGGGGTGATATCTCACTGTGGTTTTGATTTGCATTTCCCTGCTGATTGGTGAAGTTGGGCATGTGTTTGTATACCTGTTGGCCATTTGTATGTCTTCTTTGGGAAAATGTCTGCTCAGTTCTTCTGCCCATTTTTTACAAAAACCAAATTGTTTGTTTTTTGTTTGTTTTGCTATTGAGTTATGAGTTTTCTTTATATATATTTTGGATATTAACCCCTTGTCAGATTTGCAAATATTTTCTCCTGTTTTAAAGGTTGCCTTTTCACTTAGTTGATGGTTTCTCTTGCTGTGCAGAAACTTTTTTAGTTTGATGTGTCCCACTTGTTGACTTTTATTTTTTTTTGCTTTTGTGATCTGTGCTTTTAGTGTCAATTTTTAAAAAAAATCATTGCCAAGACTGATGTCAAGAAGCTTACCTGGTCCTGACCGGTTTTGCTCAGTGGATAGAGCATCAGTCTGCGGACTCAAGGGTCCCAGGTTCTATTCCGGTCAAGGGCATGTACCTTGGTTGCGGGCACATCCCCAGTAGGGGTTGTGCAGGAGGCAGCGGATCGATGTTTCTAACTATCCCTCTCCTTTCCTCTCTGTAAAAAATCAGTAAAATATATTTAAAAAATATTTTTTAAAAAAGAAGCTTACCTATGTCTTGTTCTCGGATGTTCACGGTTTCAGGTCTTACATTTAAGTCTTCAATTCATTTTGAATTGAGTTTTGTGTATGGTGTGGGATAGGGGTCCAGTTTCCCCACAACCATTTATTGAAAAAATTATCCTTTCATCATCGTATAACCTTGCTCCTTTGTCATAAATTAACTGACCATATATGCATGAGTTTATTTCTGAGCTCTCTATTCTTTTCTACTGGTCGTGTCTTTTTTTTTTTAAGTAGTGTATTTTATTTTATTATTTTTAATATATATTTTTATTGATTTCAGAGAGGAAGGGAAAGGGAGAGAGAGATAGAAACATCAATGATGAGAGAGAATCATTGATCAGCTGTCTCCTGCAAGTCCCACACTGGGGACCGAGCTGCAACCTGGGCATGTGCCCTGACTGGGAATCAACTGTAATCTTCTGGCTGACAGGTCGATGCTCAACTACTGAGCCACCCTGGCCGGGCTGATTATGTCTGTTTTATGGCAGTACAATACTTCTTTGATTGTTATTGCAATTTGAAACCAGAAAGTGTGATGCCCCCACCTTTGTTCTTCCTGCTTAAGATTGCTTTGGCTATCTGGGGTCAGTTGGGGTTGCATACCAATTTTAGGATTGTTTTTTCTATTTCTGAAAAATGCCATTGAAATTTTGATAGGGATTACATTAAATCTGTAGACCACTTTATGACATTGCTTTTTACAATGTGGATGAACCTGGAGGGCATTGTGCTAAGTGAAATAAGCCAGATGAAGAAAGACAGATGCTGCAGGATATCACTAATATGAAGAATCTAAAAAGTAACAGAGAGTAGAATGGTGGTTACTGGGGATGAGCTGGGAGAAATAGGGAGATTTTGGTCAAAAGGTACAAATTTTCAGCTATGAGAACAATGAGCTCTGGAAATATAATGCATATTTGAAAGTTGCCAAGAGAGTAGATCTCAAATGCCTCAACACACACACACACACACACACAAGGTAACTATGTGAGCTGATATGTGGCTTGATTTTGGTAATTATTCTACAATTTTTACATGTTGTAACCGTAAATATATACAATTTTTATTTGTCTGTTATACCTAAGTAAATTTGAGGGGAGGGCGATGAATGCAAAGGGAAGTTATTGGAAGTCGTTAAACGTAGGTGTGATGTGAGTTTTCTTTAGGCTCAACCTGGCAGCTGTGAGGACAGGAGGGAACCCGGACAGCAAAGGGCCACTCTGTCGTCGGGGACAGGAGATAAAGGTGGTCCAGTGAGCCTGAGGCAAGGAGGTGTGGTTTCAAAGGTGGACCCACCAAGACGTGCTGATGTGTGGGGCCTGGGGACAGCAAGCGAGCCAAGGTCACACCCAGGTTGTTGACTAAGCAACTGCTAAGATGGTGTTGCCATAAAAAGGCTGTGCTTGGAGGGGTGGGGTGAGGAGACTGGGAATTAGGAAGATTGGGGTCCTCTTGAGCTAGAAATAGCTTATGGCCATCAAGAAGTCACACTGGGGTGTCTGAGTCTATAGAGTGTATAACTGGAGTGTAGGTAAGACTGTCCTATGGATACTTTTACTGAAGGCTGCCCTGATGGCATGAGGGGTGGGGGGCCAGCAGCAGTGTGTTCTAGGGGCACTCTTCGGGAAGTTTCATCAGTTTCCCACAGAAGGCTGTGATCTCCTCCCTCTCTGCTAATAATAATAATAATCCTATATAATAAAAGCATAATATGCTAAGTGTCCAGTCAGCTGGTCGGCTATTCAACCAATCAAAGTAATATGCTAATGATATGCTAAAGCCGCTCAAGTGCTCACTATGATGTACACTGCCCACCAGGGGCAGATGCTCTAACTGGTAGGTTAACTTGCTGCTGGGGTCCAGCCATGGAGCCCTCCTGCAGTCCCTCCCTGCTGACCAACCTCCCATGTCCCTCCCTGGCTCTAATTGTGTGCCAATGGGGGTCCCTCAGCCTGGCCTGCACCCTCTCACAATCCGGGACCCCTTAGGGGATGTTGGAGAGCCGGTTTCGGCTTGATCCCACAGGCCAGGCTGAGAGACCCCACTGGTGCACAAATTCGTGCACCGGGCCTCTAGTGATAATATTATTAATAATAATAAAAGGTTACGAACAGATTGGCACTGTACTTTGTGTCTGGAGTTCCATGCCAAGCTTCAGAGTTTGAAATTTCTAGGAAAGCAAGAATTTCTGGAAATCCAGGCACAGGGCAGGGATTTTCATCTCTTAGGGGAAACTGCAGTTTCCCCACAACCATTTAGTGAAAACATTACCCTTCCCTCATCGTGTGACCTTGCTCCTTTGTCATAAATGAACTGACCATATATGCATGAATCTGTTTCTCGTGCATGTATGGTCATTTACCAAGTTTGGCTTCTGAATTTTCCAGGAGGGCGAAGGGGGAGACAGGTTAGAATGGGAAGCCCTTTCTGAAGATGGTTTGGTCCAACCCCATTCATCTTTATATCATCCAATGGCATAACATTGACAGCAAACTCATCTCATGTCGCTCCTCACAGCTACCAAGGTTCCTCAAGCCAGAGAAACAACTTCCATTTCATTTCACTTGGCCCCTGTGGTCTGTGCCTTCTTCTCCCCATTATTTTACTTCAACCAGCTCCTGCCCAAAACCAGTTTCTTTCCAATTGATGAACCTGAACAGGCTGTGTAGGAGTCAGCGTTTTGTTTTCTTCCTTAGATCTCACCACTGAGCCACCCTGATTGCTAACCCAGTGTCTATCAGCTAGGACGATACTCCACTGCACTGTGGCTGCCCGGCGCAAGGAGGGACAGTCACAGGTTTGCAAAGTCGCCAAGGGCCGAGAGGTTTCCCTTTCTGATTGGGATTTGAAAATTGGGTAAGCTCACGTTTTCGTCTTGGACGATCTGGTTAGAAAAATTCAATACCTGTTGTCAGAGCTCCGAATCTTTCATTCAGATGTTGGGACAAGGAGGTACAGCTCTGGGTGAGTCTTAAATCTGTTTGCTAAATGATGGCGATTGTGTCAGTTGTTAACATTTGTTATAAAGCATCCCATACCTGGGAGGTGGGGCTGTTCTTACCCTCGTTTTATATCTGGGGAAACTAAGGCACGGGCTGAATTTGATCGTGTTTACCCGGCGTGGCTCACATATGAATGGGGAACAGAGCTCACTTTTTAAACGGCTGTGTCATTTTATCCTTGTTTTCTGTTTAAGGTGGTTCTGGGTTTCTATTCAGGAAAAGAGGCATAACGTTTTCAGAAAGTGAGTTAACTTCAAGAAAATCAGTTGCGCGCAGCCACGGCACAAACCATGAGGGGCCTAGTGGCCCCTAGGTAACTATTTTTTGTGGGGCTCCTGTCTACATAAGCAATTTAAGGCACCCTCAGATTGGTGTCTCAGCGCCATTCTGCTGAGCCAATCTCCCATGATCTCACAGGGAAAAGAGGAAAAGGACTTAGGGGCTGGCCATCAAGGGCAATCTGCTCACCAGGAACTTCTTCTGGAAACCGGTCTGGACCCTTAAGGTGTAGGTTCTGGAGCTCTTTGGGGCATCTGGTTGACCTGGTGTCCCGAAGGGAAGGAGTGGGAGCCAGCTGGTCCCAGTCACCAGAGGGCATTTCAAGGTCAGTGCTTTCAGCAGCAGCACTTACGCCTGACCCTGTATGTGTGTGGGGTCCCCCTCCCCCCATATGGTAATGCTGGCTGCAGACCCTGGGAGGAGGCTTGGGAAATCTCCTAAGAGACAGTCCAAGAGCAGGGGGAGTGGTCCCTGAGGCAGGGTCCTGGGGCAGCACCTGTTGTGTGGGACTTGCAGGAAGCACTGAGTGGCATGGAGGTTGAACAATATTGTTAAGACTTAAACAGCAACAACTTCCAGACCTCTTAGCTGTGTCGCTACAAGGTGAGGAGGGAGGGCGGAGTTGTTGTTAAGCCAGCTGGAAAGTTCTAGTATTTGTACTATCTAATTGTAAAATTCTGTTTGTGGGTTGATGGTAAAGGGTAACCTTTTTTTTCCTTTTCTTTTTGAACTTTGGAATTTTGTAAGATGTTTAAGCAGTGGTCTGCTTTTGCAGTCTGAGTGGCCTGCTCAGCCCTGTTGGCTGTAAATGCTCTGGGACCCACTATGAGAGGTGAAGGAATGGGAAGACGTTATAAGCCTAACTTACCTGGATGCTCCTTCTAGAGGCCTAGAGACACTGGCGATGGCAGGGCCGCGAGGGACAGGGGAATCTGACAAGTGCAGGTGACCGCACGGCTCTGCGGTGTCAGGCAGGTGGCTTCTGCGCCCCAGTGTGAGGCGTGAAGTGAATGGTTCCCCCTCAGAGGGCTGGGATGAGGAGTAAACACACGCACGGTGTGTGTACCCCAAAAAGGCTCCTTGCTGTGTGAACTCAACACAGAAAGCGGATTCTTGAGCAGCTCCTCTCTCCAGAGAAATGAGACACCAGAGTAGCCTGTGCTTTCCACTGTTTTATTGCTAAACTATCATGATACAAGCCGTATAAAAATACTTTACAGATAGCAAAAATAAACTACATTTAACTGGAGATTAAGAACGCCTTGCATAGGAATGTGATGTATTCAAACTCCTTTAACAGTCGATGTTCAAAACGTAAGCCTCCCAGCAGCACTGGTTGGAGAGACGTGGACCTGGAGGAACTCACACGGACACTCTCGGCGCTCTCCCCCCTCGGGGGGCAGCAGAGGCAACGGGGGTAGGTGAGGCTCTGCCCATGTGTTCAGGATGCTAAGCTCGTCCCAACCACAGGATCAGAATGCTGGAAGCACCTCCTCTCCTGGAGGCAGCATCACTTGCATCCAGTTCATTGCAAACCCTGAAGAGGCAGGTGTTTATCCTCCTCGGGCAACAGCCGCATCGAGGCAGTGTTCGACCTCTCCGCCAGCACCCCGTCTCCGGTTTGGAGCAGTTTGTTCAGGGGGCATGTCTAGCTCACCAGCACCAGAGAAGTTTGTTTTTGAACAAACTGAGTTAAGACAGTGATGTTGGCTATAACTCGGGGCACTCGGGGAAAGCTGGGGGGCTGGGTGTCTGCCATCCCAGCTGCCCTTTTGCTTACGTATTTAGCTGGGATGCAGGAAAACACGCGCATGGGCTGGCGGGCCTCCGTGGGCCTGAATGCCCAAGTCTTAAGCTTGGAAGACACCAGGTTAAGGTGTGCTGGGTGCCTGCTAGGATGCTGTCCTCCCGAGAATGTAAGTTCAGGAACGTTTATCCCCCTGCTTGCCAAGCATGTCGCCACCCCCTGCTTCTTGTAAACACGAAGCGCGCAGCTGTTCACTGGACCCCTGACATCCTTTCAGTTTTGAACACTAGAAAGCACTTGGGAAGTGTCTTTTGACATGAAAATAAACAAATTCTGCCTCGCCTTCGTCCACAGTGACCATCAGAACACACTGATGTCCCAATGGGCCAGCCACCACCTCAGCTGAGGCTGGCTTTCCGGATGGATGTAAGCGGGAAAAGCGCTTCCCAGCTGCTAGAAGGGACCAGGCGCGTCATCAGAGGCCGTGTCCTCTACATAACGTGTGTGTGGGGTCACCTACCGGGATTCAGTCAGCTCTGTAAACATTAGCCTGCACTTGGCGTTCTGTGAACACGGGTGCTTCTGGAATCCCATTACAATACGGACAGGTGTTTTACACCATCTACTTACTGGGGGATCTAAACACTTTGCAATACAATTCTCCTCCGTGATGAGACCGAGGCTCAGGGCTGGAGTCGGGCAGCATCGGTCTCAAGCAAGACAGGTGGTTCCTTCTGCCACAAAGCCCTTCCCCCTTTCTCCGGAGATGCTTCTGGCTGGGAGACAGGTGACTAAACAGGCTCTGAGGTGGGGTTTTGTCTTGTTTCCTGGAATGATTAATACCTTTTCAAGAATACATCATTTCTCTTAGGGGAGAGGAATCAACATGGATGTTAAAAGTTACACTGGAAAAAGACTTCTGACCATTTATAAATATTCTTCTAATTCCAACCAGGGTGCACTATGTTGCGGACAGATAAAAAGCATAAAAGTACAGATAAGAAAATAAAATTTAATGACATACTAATTACTTTGGATCGCTGTTATATATTATCAAGCAGCAGTATTTTTGTACAACGCAGGAAGACTGGCAAACTTTGGAGATAGACTACATTCAGCAACACAGTAGGTCTCTGCTAGGAGTGCTACCTGTCGCACTGACCTTGAAAGTAGCACCTACCCGAGGTCCTTCTAACACATGTGCAACACACACACCTTCACCACTTAGACGTCCCTGCGTTCTCCTTCTCTCAGAGGACTCGGTGGCCTCTTCCCATCCTGAAATAGTTCATGAGCAATTACTCTTGGCAAAATTCCCTCCGGCGTCTGTAACTGACAAAACTTTCTCCATAGCTGTCGGCTCCTAATAGCATGTTTGCCTATTTATGTCTCAAAACGAACGCCCTTGCTTCTCTGTCCTTTGCTGTCTGGGATCATTGCTTTATGGAAATGCTTCCTATAATATCCAGCTAAGATGTATTAGAAAAAGAGAGTTTGTGTGTGTATGACACACACACACACACACACACACACATGTACATAAAGGGGTCTGAACTCACAGGAGGCCCTTGCCCCTAACATGGTTAGAAGATGGATGGAAAATGCATTAGTCCTTTTCACCCCCATGCTCAGGGAAGCTGAGCGACTTTGCTACAATAGCAGGAAGGCACTTGGGTAAGACATTCAGATAACTGAGGAAAGGCCAAATTTCCTCATGTGCAAAAGAAGTGGCTCCTGGCCAGGCCCGCGAGAGCATGTCACTCGCCGCACACTCCAACTCTTCCCCGGCGAAGTCGGCGTTGCTGGCGAGGGAGGTCTTTGGGTAGAGCTGCTTGCGGAAGGATCTCTCTATTGGGAAGAATTCTGCATCCCCGAAGCTTTGCAGCAGCGGTCGCCTTCTTACTGGCATTCTGTTTGTTTAAAAGGATGTTTGCTATAAACTTTGTGCTTGCGTGGATGGAGGGCTGGGCCTGTGCTCTTGGGGTCAAAGGTTATCTTGAGCGAAAGGTGATGGACAGGAGGGTGCAAAGGCCCCATCTGGGCATTCTGTCCTCTCTCTGGGGCACCACACACACCAGGCCCCGGTCACCCAGTCCCGCACTCCTGGCCCGGCTCCCGGGGAGGTTTGACCTCTGGGGAACCTTGATGAGAAAGCCAGCAAGGAGGAAACCCACAGGGGACCCTCACCTCCGTGATCCCCTCTGCCTAGCGGACGTGGTCGGAAATCTCTGGGGGCACAGCCTCTCGCAGAGTGCCAGGCATACACTCCCTGTCGGTTACTAGGGAAGCCAGTGAATGGCTGAGCGCGACTCCCCGGCTCGCCTGGGGTGTCTGCAGTAAATGCAAACAGAACACATCTTTGTAATAAAAGCTCACCTGCTAAGAACTCAGAGTTTTGTTGGCAAAATTGCACCGAAGGAGGGAGGTGCTGGAGGACCCTGGATGTGCTCAGGGGAGAGAAATGAGGGGAAGGGGCCACGCATACCTAAGGGTGCCCTGCGGGTGGGCCTGCCCTTTTCAGAGGAGGCCTGTGCTGGAGGAGGCAGCTGTGCAGAAAGGTGTTTGGGGCCGAGCTGGGCTTTCAGTAGGTTCAGGTCAAAATAACCAATGACCTTCAGGGCCAGATCCTGAGCTTGAGTGTCCCACTTGGAGTCTAGGCCAGAAAGAGGGCATTCGGCCCTTTTCCCCTGCTGTGGGGAGCCCACTCACGCAGGCCTGCCAACTGCCTCTTTTCACCACCGCTTCACAAAAATATCTGTGCTTTTTTTAGCAGGGGGCAGGTGTGTGAGGGGGGCTGAGGGAGGTTGCTTTAGCCCTGTGCCATTCCTTCTGAAAATGCAATGCGCATGCCTGGGAGTCTCTTAACGCCTTGATGGGAAAGCACTCTGGCTGATAAGAGGAAAGCAAACGGGGTGTCGGGGTGTCGCAGAGCCATTAGGTTGTGGCTGCAGCCAGGGCGCTCACCCTGCAGCCAGGGTCACCTTCTCCAGTCCAGGGCCGGCTGCGCTGCAGGGCAGGAGCTGCTGGCCAGGGCGGCTCCACCTCCGGCCACCTTGGCCCGCCTTATGAAGCCGGGAAAAGCACACGTGTCATAACTTAACTCCAAGAAGTTCCAACAGGGGATCTTGCAGGGGCCAGTTTTGCTTCCGGATGAGGATTTCAGAATGCGTGTTAGCCGCGACCAGGTGACCCGAAGGACGACGACTGGCCTCTCTGTTTCCTCGGGCTGTGAGCTGGACGCCCGGGCCACGCGCCTTTGCCTGTTCTGTTTGGGAACTCCTTTCCTCCGGAAGGTGCGGAGCTGGGAAAATGAGCTGAGGACGGGGGTTACCCGCAGGGCTGAGTCTTCCATCCCCCGCCAGCCGGGCCGTGAGCGCGTCACCCGCTCCCGGGTGTGGTCCAGCGTGCTGTCTTGATCAGAATTTGGTTTTGGTCAGCAGGCACTTAAGGTTTGGACGGGACGCCACTGAAGTCCACCGAGATGCTCTTTGGGATTTCAAGACAAAAGTGAAAATAAATCAAAAGGCAGAGTGTCCTCGCTGCTGTGTTTCCGGAGGGAGGTGGCGAGCTCCTGAACGCGTCTGCGGCCAGAATGAGGGCGGCCAGGAAGACGGGAGGGGCGCGGGGGGCTCCGAGGGGGCAGGTGCGGACGGTGTCTTGCTAATGGCTTCTTCTACGTCTGATTTCGGGGGGGAGGCCCTGAAAACTCCTTCCTGATGATTTCGTTAACTACAAAAGAAACGAGAGAGCAGGGGGCGAGTGAGAGGCACCAAAACACGGATCAGATTCATGTTCTAGAGCCAAAAACAATCAGCTTTTTTTTAAAAAAAAAAAAACAAAAAACAAAAAACAGCAACACACATTTTTGTTCTCTGCAATAATAGGTTTGACAGTTTTCAATGTAAGAAATGCCTTCCTATGGATTTGCTGGGGAACGCTGTCTAAACGGTAACTTTAGAGAAACCATGGCAGAAATGGAGTTGGTCCTTGTGGCAGGTTTTCAGTATGTTTCTCTCCTCCTGTCTTTTCATTTTTATCTTTTTAAAAATATTTTTATTGATTTCAGAGAGGAAGGGAGAGGGAGAGAGCGACAGAAACATTCATAGTGAGAGAGAATCATTGGTCGGCCGCCTCCTGCAAGCCTCACGCTTCGGGATCAAGCCTGCAACCTGGGCCCATGCCCCGACTGGGAACTGAACCGTGGCCGCCTGGCTCATAGGATGATGCTCAACCACGGAGCCCTGTCCACACGCTAGCTTCCCTCTTTTTAGTAAATGCACCGTAGGCTCTCCATTGCACACCCAACTCCTTCCATTATTACAACACCCAGAAAACACCTATTACATGACAGAAACACAGCTCCTTGACCTACCACATGCACAGCCCCCAAGAGAGGCCTGTGAAAGGACAGTGGGGGTGGGGGGGGGGACACCACAGACAGAGACTGGCCACCAACGCTAACACCATCTCCATTCCAGCAGCACCGGGAGCCCGCCCCACATGGCGCGTCTCCAGCAGAGGGCGGCCTCTTTCTCCAGGAAGGCAGCGCCAGCTCTCCCCTCCCGGTGGGGCCACGTATCGAAAACCCTACTTTCTGGAATCGAGGTAAGGAGGTCTTAGAACAGCGGACTTGTGAAAAGCTTCCTTCTGCGTTCTTAGAAAGCAGACCCTGCCATCAGCGCCGCCGACACAGGGCGCGCGCCTGCCCTAGGGGTGTGCACGCCTTCGGGTTGGCAGGTGAGCGGTCCCATCACAGGTACACGAACATCCCTCTCCTTGTCCTGACACTGAATCCTTCCCACAGCCGCCTCCTATTCTCTCTTCTCATCTCAGCCTCACCTACAGTTAGAGACGGGAGATGCAAAACAAGGGTTCACTGCGGAGATTTGCTCAGAGTCTCTCCCTGTTCAAGTTGGGTCCTTGTGGGTCCAGGGTGTTTTTCCCAGGAAGACCCCTGCCTGGATGAGTCTGCAACACCCCAAATAAGAGGAGGGTGCGTGTACACCGCTTTAGAGCTGGGAAGTCAGGCGTGACTCGCTCCCTCAGAACGGCTGCCGTGTGACTTGACCTCTCTGTGCCTCAGTTTTCTCATCTGTAAAGTGGGGATCATAACAGTGTGTGCCCTTTGGGGTGGATGTGAGGCGCGACAGACGTACAAACTCCTTGCACCGGCCTGGTGAAGGGGGTTCTGTCGCCGGCGGCTGCGATGGTTAGCGATACCCCTGTACTTTGTGGGGGACGCTGGGCTAAATGCTTTCTTTGCACCAGCAACCAGTCCAGTACGGCTCACTGTTCTTCAGAGGGATGCCGAGAGCACGTGCGAGGCAAGAGTACAGGCTCCAGAGCCTGCCGGCCAGGGTTAGCGTCTTGCCTCTGCCACTCCTGGGATGGAAGTACTTTGTGCCTCAGTTTCCCCATCTGTGAACTTTCTATAAAAATGTTACCTTCCTTCTAGGGTTGTTGAGGAGCTTGGATGAGATGATACAAGTGACAGTTACCACAGTGGCCAGTGTCTAGCAGGTATTGGTTTGTAGAGTAATACGTATGTGTGTGACATGTATGTACATATTCAAATGATACATGTATGTTCATGCATGCAGATGTACATTAGAATTACATGCATTTCCAGTGTGGAAAGGGACCCATGAGTGGGAACTCAGAGGATGAATGGACAGATTCAGCTAACCAGCATAAATTGGGCACCTACTATGTGCCAGGGACCAGGGGAATTCTGGGAGCCCTACACCAGGCACCAATGGCGAATGGCTGCCCCAGCCCCATCCCTCCAGAGCCCTGCGGGGCCTGGTGAGCCAGGGGAGAGGGGTCAGCACAGCTTCAGCGAAGCTTTTCAAAGCCCGGATTCTGAAGGGCTTCCTGTTTTCTCAACCTAGGAAACGAGAGGAGGGGAGCCTCAGTGGGAACGTTCCACCGCCGTGGCTCTAAAAATAGCTGGTGGGCAGAGCCGCTGGCATCAGGGCGCCCACAAGGGCCGGTGCCCTGGTCAGAAGCCTGGGCTGGGGCAGCGGGTGGACACAAGCCGCTTTCCCTCCTGCTGGCTGCGAGCGACTCAGGGAGAAGCCCCGTTGCCTGTGGACCCTGCAGGAGCTGGCGCACTTACTTCCACGGCCCGCCCTCGGGGGCAGGAGGGGGCCGGGCAGTGAGGCCCGTGCAAACCCCATGAAACCTCCTGGGAGAGGAGCCCTCTCTTCCTGAAACCTCAGAGCTTGCTCCCCTGGCTGTGAACGGGAGAAAGTTCTCGTGCACAAGTGCTCGCTGGTGGTAGCCGCGACCTTGCAGATGCATCAGGCTCGAGACTAGGGCTCCCAGCGCTGAGAGGGACCACTTCATCCCGACTCAGTCTCCCGACTCAGACACTCAGGGCCTTCGCAGACCCTGGTGTCCCGGCTCAAGGAAGAGACACAGGGAGCTGCCACTGGCCTTTGCCTCCATTCCATGGTGTCCACCTGTCTTTCCCCCCTTTTGTCCTTGGGGAGACCGAGGGTCCCCCCCCTTAGCCCTGCTGCCTCCTTATTCTCGCATCCTTAGTCTCACTCCCTTGCTCTGAACCCCGCCATGAACTTAAGGCCTCCCTTCTCCCGGAACCCTGCTCTGAGCCTGACCTCCCCCAGCTTCCCTGCAGGCCCTGTGACCTGGCCCTGCTGCCTTCCCCTGCGCCCAACCTGTGCCCCGCCCTGGCTGGGCTCCCACCACCTCTGCTTTTCCTCCTCACTTCATTCGAGGCTCTGCCTGGATGGTCTCTCCTGGGAGGCTGCCCTGGGGGCGATGCGCAGTGCCCCTCCCCATGGCGGGGTCCCCTCATCTCCTCTATTTATCAATTCCTGGGAGTTCTCTGGCGCTTTATGTTCTTACCCCCACGCCATGTAACAGTAACACTGGGTACCATGTAACACCTGCTCTGCAGCAGTGCCCCGGTGCATTGGAGGTGCTCACTAACATGTAGTGACGAATGAGAAGAGTGCCACTCAGACAGGGGTTTCACAGCCTCAGGTTACACTGGCCTTTGCCTCCAGGTCTGACTCTGACGCCTAAGCCCTGAACCCCTTTTCCATGCCATTGCCATCAGCATTTCATTCATTCCGTAAGTGTTTGAGCATCTATCCTATGCCAACCTCTCCTCCCACTTCTTCCCAAACTGGCCACTGCAGTTCTCCAACTGGCCCCAATCCTTGTTCAAACCCTAGCTTCCCTCCTGCCTGTCCCCACAGGCCATCGCCTCCCTACCATGGGTTCCTCACTCCATGCAGAAGTTAGCACCGAGCCCCTATGCAGGTGGAAAATCCACACAGAACTTTGGACTTTCCCCAGATTAACTACCAATAGCCTACTGCTGATCAGAGCCTAACTGAAAAACACAGCCAACACAATTTGTAAGCTGAATGTATTATATACTCTGTTCTTACAATAAACTAAGCTAGAGGGGGAAATATTCAGAAAACCATAAGGAAGAGAAAATACGTTTACAGTACTTATTGAAAAGAATCTGTGGACCCACAGAGTTCAAACCCGTGCTGTTCAAGGATCAACTGTATTGAATTCTCAAAATGCTTTGCTTGCCTCTCCTCTGCCAGGTTATTGGAGTCACCTGTGTCCTCACTGTACCATGGACAGCACCATGCACACAGCAGGTGCCTAATGCATGTATCTTAGCCCACCGCGAGGATCCCATACCAGCAGCCTAGGTCACTTGGTTTAGGGAAGCTAATTTTCCTTTGTCATCCGATTGACAGATGGGTAGCCTGTCTGTGACTTGTCTGAAGCATTTTCTCTACAAAAGAATAGAATCCATTCACATTTATTGAGGCCAACTGTGTGTCAGGCACTGCGCTAAGGGCTAAGTTATTTCTCACACCAAACTTAGCATTTTGTGATAGGGAAGCAGAGACAGGCAGTCCTTTGCCATAGCAGATGAGGGGATCAGGACCGGAACCCAGGACCCATTTCACAATCAGGGACACTATATGGCGGGTGGTACAGAGACCGTGCTATTAAGCTCAGTAATTGTCACCCTTCTTATGGGGCCCTGGAGTCCTCAGTGGCTTTTGTGTGAGTCAACAGCAGAGAAAGCCATGAGCCGAGTGGTTAAGGTGGTCACTGAGTATCACTTTCTCAGAACAGAATTGAGGCCAGCGATGCTGGGTCTGCCACAAGCACCCTTGACCTTTTATCAACCTAGAGGCACCGTGAAGAAAACACCGATGAGAAACAGGTCTACAACCTCAGGGTGATCGCTAAGCCTGACACTTAAGGCCAAAACAAAGCCAGAAAGGAAAAGAAGGACAGATGTAAGTACATAAAAGTTACACCCTTTTCTCTTGAAAATTCCAAATGTTTTCAGTGGGTGACAAAAAGTCATTCATATGTAAAGAGGTTTTACAAATCAAAGAAATTAGAATTCTTCTAATATATGGCTGTAGACATAAGGAGAATATCTAAGAGGTCACTAAACTTTTCCTATAAAGGGCCAGATAGAAACATTTTAAGGGGTGATATAGCCCCTTAATCCCTCAGCTCTGTAGTTGGAGTATGAAAGCAGCCCTAGCCATAGACAGTATGTGAGCAAATGGGCATAGCTACGTGCCAATAAAACTTTATTTACCAAAACAGGCCGGGAACCAGATTTGGCCTGCGATGTAGTTTAATGACCCCTTAGTATATACCAATGGCAAAGAAGAAAAGGAACCCCCATGTTTTCTTCACCTACTTTTTGGGGGTGGCAATGTGGGGAAGCCAATGCCCCTTCGTGGGATTGTGCACCAAGCAATTCTGGGGCGACTTGGGGTTAAATTTCTAAAAACAGAATTGATTTCTGTGAGCATCCCACTCTGCCCCGGGAATTTCCTGGTTCGCTTGGAGGCCCGGACAGATGTGTGCCAACTGCCTTCCAGCTGAGCCGAGGTCCTCACAGTTCAGCGTGCAGGGAACGGCCGCGCAGGGTTGCAAACAGAAAACCACACACGTACTCTTAGGTACAACCGAAGAGGCTTTCAAGGGTAATTGTGCCTCTAGGCCTTTTCCCCTTAACTGCTGACTTTGGAACTTAATCCCCTGAGAAAAAAGCAACAGGAAGGGAGTGGACAGACCCCATCCTGCTTCTCTCCCAAACCTCAAGCATGTTTTCTGAACTCTGGTTAGACCACGTGAGTGCCCACAAGAGCCTGGGGCCAGCCGCAAGGGCCCCGGCCAGAACGACACTTGAGCTTGAGCGGGAATCGAGGCAGCTGCCCGCTCTGGGCCAAATCGAAGAGTCTGAGAGCCAACACGGGTGCAAAGGCCTGCCCGCTGCCCTCCTCCCGCGGCGCCCGGCTGGATTCAGTCCCGAGACCCGTGTGTGGGGCAAGATGAGAGGGTGGGACAAAGCACAGGAAGTGCCCCCCGGGTGCTTCTGCCTCTTGCTCCAGCCGCTCGTGGGGAAAGCTACTCTGAAGGTCAAGAGCAAGCTCCAGGCCCGGGGCCCCGACGAGCAGGTGGAAAGAGGCCTTGGGTCTTCCCTGCGACTTAGGTTTCACAAGAGAAATGATCAGTGTTCTCCCACTGTCTCTGCTGCTCTGGGAGCATAGCTTTCTGGGGGGGCTAGATTTTCGAGGCTCAGTGACAAGGACAAAACCCCTTGGTGAGCCTGGGAGCTCAGAGCAGTGGCGGGGTCTGAGGAGGAGCTCCTCGCTCCTCCTGGTGGTCCCTCTGAGGCCAAGTCCCTGACCCCTGCAGGTCAGAAGCATCGCCAAGTTCTAACCAGGGAGGGGAGGACCTTTCTGACTGCCCCCAGGGGCTACCCCCTCAGCACTGCTGCTGCAGCTGCATGTCTGCCATCCTGACTCCTTGGGTGTGAAGCCCTCGGGGAGCCGGCACCTGGTGGGGGCCCAGCAGTGGGCACTGGTGGTGCTGCTGCTGCCTCTGCCTGTGGACAGTGCTTGGTGGTCACAGCTGAGAATGTGCCTCCCCTGACTCGGGGTTCACGCTGCCTGAGGGAGGTGGCATCAAAGTGGACTGTCACCTCACTGTGTGTGCTAAAGGCATGGCATCTGAGGGTTGCTCTGTGTTGTCAGAGTGGGCCACTGGCGTGAGGACTTCTGGGTCTGTCCTGTGAGCTATGAACCACTTTCACAGACCAAGGGACCATTCAAAAGCCACAGCCTGGTGGCGACCGGGAGAGGCCAGGAGGCACGGGAACCCCCGTGCAGAGGCTGCCTGGCTCCTGGCACACTTCCCAGGTGCTGGGCACCACGGCTGAGTCTGATCAGAATGGGCCAAGGATGACATCTCAGCAGGAAGCTGAGGCACAGAGAGGTAACTCAACCTCCTCGCCTTCCCACGTGGACACTGCGCCCACAGAGCCCCCCTCCACCCCACCACCTGCATTGTGGTCTGTCAGCTGCCAGGCTCGCTGTGCAGGCCCAGAACCTGAAGTCAATTAAGGTGGATCTGTAGCTTAAAGCTCTATGAGGGGCTTGCTGAGCTCAGTGGGGACACCGAGCGGCCAGTTAAGCTGATGAGATCAAGACTAGAGGCGTCCCAAGCGTGGTGGGAGGTAGTTGCCTGGGTTTTCTTATCTCCCTGCCCTCTCTTTTCCCCACGCAGAAAGCCCTGCTGACAGAGAGCCTGCCTAACTGCATACACCAAGCAACGTAGACAAACCCCCGAAAAGTAGCAAAATACAGGAGCAGAATTTTCAAATGGGAGCATGACAAAGCTGCAATCCCCTGGGAAGGGTGCTGAGGCCCCTGGGAGAGCATGCAAATTCCCAGATCCCCATCCCCCTCCTTCCCGCCCCAACCTCGAACTCCAGCCTCACAGACCCAGAGCATCCCAGGGGTGTCCCCTTACAAAGTGGCGGGGTCCAGCCCTTAAAGAGCAGGAAACGGTGTCTGTGAGGATGGACTTCAGGTTGTCAAGTTTTCTTTTATTCAAGTTAAGGAAACACACAGCTGGAAAACAAAAGGAGAGGCAGAAGATATGAATTACCTTTAACTTTGATTTCTCGGATCAAAGATCACAGTCATTCTGTTTCATAATATGTTTTGTATCCAGCTAAGGTGTGTGTCTATCAGCTCTGAAAAAGATTTGCAAAACCATTTTTGAGAAGAAGAAAAAAAAAACCGTCATCTTCGACCTCTATTATGCTTGCAACTCATGTTCATATCAGCCATTTAATGAGCATCTCATTAGAACCGGGGCCACCTGGAACCCAGGACAGAATGGAACCCTCTGCCCAAATCCGGTGTCATCCTAACATGGTGCCAGAATTAACCCCAAACCAGGGCGGCCGTCACTGACGTGAGCGACTCTGAGGGGCAGCAGCAGATTCATGGCGATGTTCTGGTTTGATGGTTTAAGCAAGACACAACCACCATGCTGCTGCTTATGCCACGGAGCTTCCACCGTGGCCAACGAATGCGATGCCATTTTAGACGCTGGCTCTGCTGCAAAGAATGTCAGAACTTCAGGAGGGATCGACTCCCACGCAGTCCCCCTTCCGGCTTTATCGGTGCTGAAGTGGACCCCTGTTCTGTTCTTAGTGGCGATACCACCTCAGTGGGCATACACGGTCCTAAGAACTCAGACTTTCTTCCTGTTGCTTTGGTTGGCAATTTTTTTTTACAGTGACTATTTTTATAGCCCCACCCAACCAGGGCACGGCAGGCCCTGAGGAAGGAGCCGCGAGGAGTCGACGTTACAAACCATTCCATTATGTCACATTTTCTCTTCATTTTAAAACCACAGTAAACTCCCCTCTAGAGCTGTGTGATGCCCACAGCGTTCCAAACGTGTGTTCTCTCCAGCCCCTTTCAACGGCCAAATGAGAAGGCCAGGGTCCCTTCTGACTCCCTGGTTGAGAAACAGTTTGAGATGCATTTCCCCCGGGGAGTGACCCAGCTGTTGCTAGATGCCTCTCTACTGGCGTCATGAGCTAAACCTGGACGCTCTCTCAAGGAGAGGCGCTCGGTGAGAGCTGAAGCTCCCTGCGAGGCACGGTGCACTCAGCTCTTTCCTGCAGGGAGAGGCCTGAACTCCCAGGTGCTGGGCTCCCACAGGTTTGTTCGGGGTTCATCGCAGGCGGCTGCAGCCCAGGACAAAATAACCATCTTCCCGCCCCCCCCCCCACCCCCCCGCCAGTAGCTGCTGTAAATACAGTTTGGACCAGGCATCTCAGGCCGTCTCCTGAAGCACAAAGACCCACTCGCCAACATTCCAGGTGCCTGTGGCCCGAGGGCAGCTCGCTCATGTCCTCCCCTACCTCTGCTACACGCTGGCGTGTCCCAAACCCATCCTTCAGGGCCTTAAAATATCACCTATATCCTGCCAGTGGCCAAATCCATGTTTTCTAGCCCAGACCTCACACCTGAACTTCAGATATAGACCCCTGACTGCCCACTGGGCCTCTCAAATATGGCCCAGACCAAACTCCCGACTCACTCCCCTTTCCTTGCCCCCCCCCCCCCCCCCCCCCCCCCCCCCCCCCCCCCCCCCCCCCCAGAAAATAGCCCTGCTCTTGTCCCCATTAGAGGAAACATACTCCCTACTTCCGGTTGTTCAGGCCAATTTTGGTCCCAGCCCACATCCCCTCCATATACAAATGCTTCTGGATCTGCCCTCAACATGCATCCGGAAATGAAAACCTCCTGTGTCCACCATCCCGTGTCCACCACACCACGGGCCCCTCCCCCGTCTCCCCGTCTCTGTCCAACAGCAGGGGGGATCCCACTGGAGCTTAAGGTAGAGCGTGTGACTCAGTAGTTACTCCGAGAAAATCAGCTCCACAGTGCTGTCATGGCCAAGACATTCTCACTTTGTCCTCATGGACCATTTCAAGCAGCACTGAGCAGGTACCAGGGGCCGGCACCTTCCAAGGTCACCCCCTGGGAGCAGGGATTTGAACCCCGGTGGAACCTCAGGGACCAGGCTCTCCACACAGCTGGCCAGTACCTGGGTGCTCTGAGGGGGAGTCTCAGAGGCTGGTCCCCAAGAAGCCGAGCCTGCACTGTCTCCACTCCCCACCCCTTGGCACCGGAGTTCAGAGAATTTACAAAGCATCAAACCCATCGGTTTGTCTGTGGCCTTTCGGGGTGCAGCTTCCTGTTTAGTCATGAAGTTTCACTCTTTAATTGTCTGTCTCTTGGTGGAAGACAAAGCAAGAGCCAGAGGAAGGGCCCCTTTAAATTCAACTAAGACCCAAAATTCAACTCGAATTTCAGCTCCAGACCCAGACCACCAACCATTCATAAGTGGGGTTGGTGGTGTGACCCATTTCTCAGGTCAACTTACTGAGGCAGAGAAGGATGGAGCGACTTGCCCTGAGCAGCCTCCTGGCACGGCAGAGCCGAGATCAGGCCCCAGCTCCATGGCCCTCCAGTGTCTGAGTTACCGTGTGCTACCTGGGTGACAGCCACAAACCCTCCCCAGGCAGAGGGCGGCAGAGGGCCCTAGAATCACCGCCCCATTTGGTGGGGGCTTCACGAAGCTGAAGACCTACACAGTGAAGCTGCGTTTTCACAACCCGAGGCCTAACCCGTAAACACAGCCCGCATATCGGGTGATTAATTTAGGAGGCAGGTTGGAAGAGGCTCACTGATGAGTCAACTGATCATCAACATGAAAGCACAAGAAACACAGACCCAACAACCTGTCACCCTGACTAATTCTACAAGCAGCCAGCGGCCCTTGAGAACACAGACATGGAGGCAGTTAGGTGGCGGGGTCCGAGCGCATCTGTGTCATGGAGAGGATGGGAGTCAGTCTCAGGTGCGTTCCGCTCGATGGTCCTCCAGTGGAAACCGGTCCCGGCCAGTACAGAACATGCGACCGTCTCTTCCCCGGCCCACTTCCTCCTCAATCTGTCTAAGCACAGCGGCTTAGATCAAGGGAGAAAGAATCTGGACTTTCTCCAAGCCACACTGCCCTGCAAGGAAGGACCAGCCAACTGTGTAAGCACAGACCGGGGCCGAGCCTCGCCCTCTGCTCGGGCCTTTTCTCCCAGTCAGCAGAATTTCTCCTGGTGACATGCAGCTCGAGGCTCCCGTCCAGTCGGGCAAGCGCTCCGCGATCGGGCCGCAACCACAGGCAGGAAAGCGTTCTCCACACGCCCCTGCCTGCTCGTTTCCCAGCCGTCTCTTCAGGCCTTGACCCCAAACCTCTGCCGGGAGGCCCCAGCCGCAAGCAAGTGCAGCAAATAAGTTGCCTTTTTTTTTTTTAACAAAACAGAAACAAAAGAAAAGCACTTGTTGCTCCATCCAGTTGCCATTCTGGAAAGCAGCAGCGATCCAAACCCACAGAGTGGCCTGCGACCACAGATGAGATGATAAAATAAATACCTAATTGTTTGGGAAGCCGGCTTTCTCTTTGGGGGTTGGAGGAATGAGTCAAGCGTTTGTTCTGACATTGGAGTTTGCTTCTTGTTGCTCAGGCAGGAAAGATGGCCCTGAGGCGGGGAGGGCGGTGCGGCCAGCCAGGTGGGAGCTGGGGCAGCGGGCAGCACTTCTATCCTGAGCTGCTTCCCTCGCGCCACAGTGTCACTCACAATGCCCTGGTGGCCGCTGGGAGGAGGTCAGCCCCCGCCTGCTCACGAGACCTTTCCTTCGAAAACCACTTGGGCCCCCGACACTCGGCAAGGGTTCACTGGACATTGATGGCATCGTCCCAGCCTCCGCCGCACCCTCCCATAAATTCACCTTCCAGATCATTCTGTGACCTTCCACATGTGTCCCGACCAGCTCAAGGCGCAACCACACACTTCCTAAGGTCACCACGGGCCCGTCCTGGAAGGCAGCATCCCGATGGTCACCCTTGCTGCTCCCCAGGATTCTAGCCGCATCTGCCTCCCTCGAGTCCCTCGGGCATGAGCACTGACTGACATGCGGACTGCCCGGGCGTGTAAGGCCTGTCCCCACATGTGCTTGGCAATGCCTCGCTATGGGGCCCAACCCTGGATAAGCCCGCCCACCCACCTACCTGTACCTGCTTGGGGGAGAGGGAGGGAAAGGTCAAGTGCAGGGCCTAGCACCCTCCACCTTCCTGGTTCAGCCAAGAGCCTGTGGGGAACCAGCACGATAAACCCGGGTTCCCCTGGACCTGCCAGCCCACCTCTTCCAGGCTCACAGGCAAGAGAAGAAATCCCACCAGGCCTGAGCAGGGACCAGGCCTCATTGTAAATTTCTCCAGGTGAGATTCACAGGTCCAACCCTGACACCTACTGCCCTCAACTCATAGGCTGCGCAGAGTGACTGGGCATTATATGTGAGTGACATTACACCAGGTGTCCCTGAGACGCAGTACATCTCCCGGCACATGCAGACAGAGCCTAAACCCCTGACTCGTCCCCTTGACCAAAACGTTCACCTGTCCTGTCCCTGCTGTGGACCAAATTGTGTCCCCCAAATTGCTGTTTAAGCCCTAACCCCCAATGTGATGGTATTTGGAGACAGAGCCTTTAGAGGGGGGGTTAGGGTTAGATCCAGCCACAAGGATGGGGCCCTGCTGATGGAATTAGTGCCCTTCTAGAAAGAGGCACCCGAGAGCTGGCTTTATCTCTGCCAGGTGAAGGCACAGTGGGAAGGTGTCCACATGCAAAGGCCTCTCGCCTGAACCTGACCGCCTGCACCCTGATCTCGGACATCCAGCCTCCAGAACTGTGAGAAAATTAAACCCTACATTTGTGTCCACATCCAGCCTCAAATGCTGCCTGGGTTTCTCCAGCCAATAGCCCCTTCTGTGCCCTCCACTGAGCTCACAAACACAGCCTTTCTGAGCACAGTGGTGAGGGGCTCCCCACCTTAGAGGGGGCAGAATCACAGGGAAATGCACTGTTGAGAGCCAGGCTGCTGGG
Organism: Murina feae; assembly: GCA_004026665.1. NCBI lineage: Eukaryota > Metazoa > Chordata > Mammalia > Chiroptera > Vespertilionidae > Murina > Murina feae. Next base: position 24,375 of record PVJC01011297.1, read on the forward strand.
ATCCGAATCCTGGGGGGACACATACTGCTGTTGAGGTGAGCCCCGACCCTCTCTGCACCTCCCCTGTCTGGGGTGGGCAATAACTGTCCCTGGCAATTTTAAAGAGGAAATCAATGAGTCAACACATGACAGGTGCTTTCCACAGTGTCTGGCACATAGTAAGCAAAGCACATGCACTGAGGGGATGTGAGCCAATCACTGGAGCTTTTGCGCCTCAGTTTTCTCATCTACAAAATGGCAATAATACCGAGCATCTCAGATGCAATGAATACAGGTGCAACACTGCCCAGTTAACAAACACAGTGAGTGTGTGTAAAGCCCCTCACACAGAGAGTGCTTGGGCAACGGATGAGGTGATTGGACGGCCAGGCCACCCCCCTTCACTGGAGCACTTTCACCCGGAGCTGTTGTGCATTTTCTGAGTAGGTGGGCTCTCGGGTGCCTTTTCACATCCTGCGGAGAGGGGCCCCTCCCGGCCACCCTGCCTGGTGCACTGGCTGCTCTCTGAGTCACTGACACTCTGCAAACCAGGCCTCCGGAAGCCAGCCCAGGCAGCAGGCCTGCAGTACCCAGCACCCAGCACCCAGACATCTTACCAGCAAGACCTCGAGTTTACAAGAAAAATGTGCCACACTGCGTTCCAAACTGTCCCCAGCTCTCGGGATGAGTAAACACGGCAGTTCTGAGATGCTGGTTTCGAGTAAGAAGCTGAGGTGCTAACCGGGAGGAGGGCATGTGACTGGCAGGTGGGGAGGGCGGGTCACCTGCTCTGAGCAAACCTCCAGGGACACACATACACAGCCACATCCCTAAACGCAGATTCCTGGGGTCTTAATCCAGCATCTTCCTCAAAACCTGCCCTCCGCCATTAGCCTCCAGGATTCAGAACTCCAAATCCACATGCCACACGGCACCACTGAGGGGCCAAGAGGGCAGTGCCTGAGGGCAGGAGGCAGAGAGCTACTCCCCAAGGCCCTGGTAGGGGACGCCCCTTGGAAGGACAGGAGGGAGGTCCAAGTCCATGTGGTCGAACGACCCTTTCACAGGGGTCGCCTAAGACTATCCTACATATCAGATATTTACCTGACGATTCATAACAGCAGCAACATTACAGTTATGAAGGAGCAATGAAAATAATTTGATGGTTGGGTCACCACATGAGGAACTGTATTGAAGGGCCAGAAGGTTGAGAACCACTGGTCTAGGCTGTTTTTTTTCCAGCAACTTCTATGCTGACACCTATATTATCTCATGAATGCACATCGACAGTTCTGTCCACAAAGGCTTAGCGTTAGATGGACCAGGATGAACCTCCAAGATACATTAGTATAGACACAGCACACAGTTACCATGGTGATGGGTCCTGGGTTTTGAGAGAGGGGAGTGTGGCTCAGGCTACAAGGATCCTTTATCACTGGCTTATAATAGCCCAGCAAAGGCAGGAAGGACCCTCATCTCTCATCAATCACTGTCAGCACTCAGGACAGAGCCCAGCACATAGTAGGTGGCCAGTAAAAATTTCCCGGAGGGATCGCTGAGCGAATGAATGATGACACGGGCATGGAGAGACTGAGTCACATACCCAGGTGGGACAGCCACCAAGAAGCAAAGCCTGGTTCAGACCAACATAGCCAGGCTCTGGCTCCTTGAAGATGGGAATTCTTCTGAAACTATCATCTGGCAACCAAAGCCTGCTTCTCCGCATGCCACTCGGAACAAAGACTAGTCCTTGGGAGGGCTAACTCAGCACAGTTATAAAGTGAAAATCACCCATGCAGTGCGGCACGTGAGCTAACACCTGCATGAGATTCAAGAAGCAAAGAACAGGTTGGCTCCCTTGGGACCACGAGCCAAGCCCAGGGTACATACCTAAAAGGTGAGGTGCCTCACAGCCTGCCAACAGAGCCAAGGCCGGGGTTCGGCAAGAGATGGTGGCTCCCCCACCTCTAGAAGACGAGGAACGTTCAAGTTCACTCTCTACAAAACCACCAGCAACCTGTGTTTCGAGACCTAAGGGGACCCACCCTTTCTGCAGTGCCACCTGATTCGGGTGTGGGGCTTGGAGCTCTGGTGGCCATCTGCAGAGTACAGAGGTGGCCTCTCATCCTGGCCTCCACTGTCGGGGGCCTGCCTCATGGGGAAATCAGGTTATCCCACAGGGTGGCAGGTGTGAGTGGCTGCTAGCCCACAGCTACCCACAGCAGGAGCCGGGTGCCCAGGATGTCCACTGGTCTCTGCCTCAGAATTCCATCTGGATGGACCAGCCAGCATAACTCACTGCTGGGACCCAGGGATCCCTCTAGGCCTGGGAAAGGGCACTCCTCGGAGATGGAAGCTCATGTGCTTCTTCTCACTGTCCTCTTGACCTCCTCCCTGATGCTTTAAACAACACCAAGCACACTCACACCCCAGGGCCTTTGCACTTGCTGTTCTACCCAGATTGTTCTTCCCTCAGATCTTGGCAAAACGCTTTTGTGGAGAGCTCCGCTCAGATGTCCCCTCCCCTGGGGTGCTGCCCTCACGGGACCAGCAGGCCTCCACACACTACACAACCCACTGCACTCCATCCTGCGAGACGCGGGGTATTGTAACAGCGGCCTCTGGAGAGCCACTGCCGAGGGGAACAGCTGTCATGAGGGAGAAGCCAGAGCCTCTGAGCTTCTGGTCTTGCTGTCACCTGCCTGTGTTCTTCTCTGACTCGTGAAATCCTGGCTCCAAAGTGCCCCTCCTGTCCTCCCTGCTCCCCCCCCCCCCCCCCAGCCCTGAGCACCAAGTGCTGCACACGGCAGAATGCTGGGAGGCGAGGACTGTGGGACCTGGACCCCTCAACCTTGGTTTCCCACTCAGTTTTACTGAAAGGAGGAGAAAGCGCTTCTCCATTTATGAGCATCTCCGTCCTGAGCCACTTCACACGCCAACTGGGATGTGGCTAGAAATTGTCTAGGACAAGACCTTGGCAGGAGGCAGGTTTTAAGAGGAGCATGAACTCAGGCAGCCGGAGATGCTTAGGGATGGTCCACCTTTCCAACGAAGGCCTCCTCAGCCCAACCCTGAGCACCCTCCACTGAGCTGCCCAGCGTCGAGGGGGATGGGCTGCAGGACCATCGTGCTTCCTCGGGTGCATCCAGCCCACACGATAGTCGGTGGCGGGAATGACAGCCAGCCCCCGTGAGAGGCGGTTCTATCCGTTATGAGAAATGACCTCGAGCAGGTTCTAGAAAACGCATAGAAACTCAGTGCCATGTGATGTCCATTCCCCCCATTTGAGCGAGAGATCCGGCAACCTGAAGTGGAGGTAAAGGTTCGATGCCCTCCTGTGGGGCCGGGGAGCTGACGCTAACGTGTCCCCAGAAAAGCAAAAAAACTGAGATCATCCGAGACCCTTCTGGGGACTGCGCCGGCCAGGGATGGAGAACAGCTGCAGAGCTGCTGGGACTGACATCTGCTGCCGGGGACAGAAAAGCTCATCTGTAGGACGAAGCCGAGAAACCAGGAGCAGCTCCCACGCCTGTGGCAATGACATTCCCGGCACCGCTGGGTTACAGGCCCACGAGGAGAGGACGGACCTCCCGCTAGACGGCCTGGGGCCGGGCATGAGCGCAAGGAAAACAATTAAATTCGAGCTTTCACGCCAATGGGACAGACACATCAGCCCCAGGTGGTCACAGTCTCTGTGGGGAAGGTGAGACCGTGAGGCCTTTGGAAGAGGATACAGCAGGCGCTCTTTATGACATCAGGGTAGAAACAGATTTCCCGAACCACCACTTCAGACCTGAGGACATCACATCCCCGGGAGGCCCCGCGAGAGTGCAGGTGGCTGGGCCCCGCCCTGACATTTCGGCTTCAACAGGTACCACTTCACACATGAGCTGCGCAAAACAGTGACAGAATCTTCCAGCGTCCAGTGTGGGGAGTGCGCAGAGCTTCTGGGCTGCTGATGGGAGTGTAAAGGGTATTGTCTACAAAAGGGCGCCGGTATACACCCAGTGACCAAGCCATTCCACCTGCAGGTACAACCCGACAGGAACTGCTCTGTGTGCACCACCAGGAGCATAGAAAGAACATTCTAGAAAGCACTGTCTGTAATAGCAAAGGGGAAAGACCTGGAAACAACCAGCACCTGTCAATTCACCTGGCTGGTTGCAGATGCTGGTGAACACTGCCGGTGGCTGGCAGGTTCCGAGCACTCGCTCTGGGCCAGGTTTTGTCGCAGGAACTGCCTACATTAACAAGCCCACGTTCACGAGGCTCATGAGTAGGTCTTATTCTTTTTATTCCCATTTTGCAGTGCAGTAAACCAAGGCTCGGGGAGCTGCAGGGACTTGCTCAGAGTCACACAGCCAGCAGGTGGCTGAGCCAGGATTTAAATGCAGTCCGTGAGCCCAGGGGGCAGACTTAAAACCATTCTTCCTGCTCTCCTGCCTTGCCGATCAGTGCCGGTAAAGACAGAAGTTTTTTTGGCCTAAAATAGTCAGAATTAACCACTGAAGTTCAAGGAGAAGCTGATTAGGGCAAATTATTTCTCCTGCCCACACTAGCTGCTGGCTGTTCCTCTGTGCGCAGCACACACGCACACGCGCGCGTGCACACACACACACACACACACACACACACACACACACCCCCGCCACATTGCAAGCCACAGTGCAAGTTACGAAATCAGTGCTTTGTCTTGTTTTCTGCCTGGTACACAGTAGGCACTCAGCAAATATGGTGAATGGAACTGACTGAAGTGCAAAAAATTGGGGCCAGGATGCCAAATTTACCAACACAGAAACAAGAGTTGCCAAGTCTGTGTGGCCACAGCCCATCTCCTCTCTCCCTAAAGGACCTGCTGGCAGGAACAGTCCCTCTTGGCATTCAAAGCACCCACGGGAGGGACTCCAACCTTATCAGCCCCTCTCCTTCCAGCGGGGATTACCTCACACAGGTTGCCTTCCTTCCTGCCCCTCTGTCAGCACCAGCCACACAGAGGGACCTGAGGGGTAGAGAGCTCCCAGGGCTTCCTCTGGGGCAGTGGTTCTCAACCTTCCCAATGCCGCGACCCCTAATACAGCTCCTCATGTGGTGACCCAACCATAAAATTATCTTCATTGCTTCTTCACAACGGTGACGTTGCTACTATTATGAATCGTCATGTAAATATCGGATATGCAGGATGGTCTTAGGCAACCCCTGTGAAAGGGTCGTTCGACCCCCAAAGGGGCCGCGACCCACAGGCTGAGAACCGCTGCTCTAGAGGCTGAGTCTAGGAAACTCTCCAGGGTAGGCCTGGCCACTGCCAGGCACAGAAGCTCTCTTGGGGTGAACCCCGGGGCCAGAGCTCTGGCAGCAAACAGCTGGGGAATCGGGCTGGGGAGGACCATGACCAAAGAGGTGACAACTGCCAAAGGGGGCAGAAGTGCATCCCCAGAACCTTCTCCCCATGAGAGCGGGAGCCAGCTTGGAGGAGCCAGCGGCCCTTTCTCTGAAAGGAGGGGGGGGGGTGGGCAGGAGGAGGGTGTGCCAGCTCCTGGCTGAGGCCTGACTCTCAGAAGCCTGGCAGCTTGGGAAACACACGGCGGGCTGTGTTCTCCGCCCCCAGAAACGCCTGGACCACAGCAGGAGGGAGACCCCGCTGGCCCCAGGGAGAGGCCTGGCAAGGCCTGGGATGCAAACACTGTGCTGTTTGCAGAGGGAAGCCGGCCCGCTCAGTGCCCACTCCCCAGCCTCCTCCGCTCTCCACCAGCTGGGCCCACAGGGACGCCCTCTTCAGGAGGAGCAGGGAGCAGGGGGGTGGGCCTCTTGGCCTGAAAGGGGAAGCAAGCTCGCAGGTCTCCCTGCAAAAGGAGACTTCTGGGTCCAAGGTGAGCCCGCGCCAAGCACAACAGAATGACAGAGGAGGAGGAGGAGAACAGAACGAAGGCCCAGAGCACCGAGCGGCGCGCAGTGCTGCCCTGCCCCCGGCAGCCGGCTCCTGGGCTTGCACAACCGTTTCCATGGCGCTAGGTTTTGCTGTCACAACAACCTCAGGACGGTAGGGCCCTGGGCAGTGCTGCCGGTTGGAGGCGAGAAACTGACTTTTCTAGTGGGCCCCGTGGCCAGCGCGTTTTTCGAGGGGCCGGCCACCCCCGCCTGGTCTTCGGCCTCCAGTCCGAGGCCTGGAGAGCATGGCCTTAGAGGGGGCCTCCGCAGCCTTCAGATGGGATGCGTCCTTCGCTGACCCTGTCCCTGTGACCACGCAAAGTCCCTGCGGACATTTTCCCTTTTGGAAACTCCAGGCCAGATCACGCCAAGCAGCTCACAGGCCCCACTGCTCACAGGAAATGTCCTTTAAATGTTCTATGAAGGCTGAAGGGACGAGCTGACGTCTTATGTCTACAGGTGTGTCGCCAAACACTCGATTTTGCAATTCTCTTCCTGGAGGTAGCACCCCCCACACCCATACCCTGTGTCTCTCAAGCGTTTTTCCCAGGCCATCTGAAAAGCTCACAGCCCTGGATCCTAAAGCTGACCTGCTGCGGCCTGAATTCTAGGCCCAGGACACAGGCTGTCTCTCTAGGTTTTGTATGTTATCAAACCTTACTAGTAGGTGCTACGGGGTATTACTTACACTCCTGAACTCCCCCTCAAAACAAACAAACAAATAAAACAACAACAACAAAAACACACCACATAACAAAACAAAAAATACATAAATAACATCTATAATTTTACTCACTGGCTGTGTGACTTTTGGCCAGTTACTTAACCTCTCTCGGCTACAGCTTCCTCATTTATAAAATGGTAATAACAATAGTGCTTGCCTCGTGGGGCTGTTATGGGATTAAATGAGTTAAAACAGTGAAGTCTTAGGAGAGTGTCCCTAAGTATTAGCTATTATTCTTGTTAAAAATAATTATTAACGTCCTGTGATGATGAATAGTTTTAACTTATTTAACCCCCCCCCCCAGGTGGTGTATGATCTGCATTTCATCCTTAGATAGTCATGCAAACCTACAGAGCATTGGTGAGCATCTTGTGTGCAGGGAGCTGCACCAGGCTTTGAGCAAAGGGGACATGGGCACATGTTGGCAAGAGCCTACTACGTGCAAAGTCAGCCCAGGGGCACAGGCGGCACAGACGACTCAGAGACATCAGTCCTTGTCCCAGAGAGTTGAACTTGAAACAGGGGAGAAAAAAATGAGATAGAAACACCTGAAAGGTGTACGTGAGAAACGGCCACTTTGAAAAACCACATGCCCAGCCCTCAGAGGAGGAGAAAGACCCTCTGGCTGCAGAGAGCTTGTCAGAGCCTCGGAGGAACACCGGTCCGATTTCAAAAGGCACGAGAGGGAGAGGATGGCGCTCCAGGTGCGGGTGAAGGCAAAGGCTCCGAGACAAGAAACCTGCACGTCACTCTCCTTTCCCAGAGGGGAGGGGTGGGAAAAAAGACAATCGCATCCACATGGTGGGAGACACACCCCAAAGCAGAACGAAAAGCTTTTCCCCCCCAAATTCTCATTTTTTTTATTCTAGCCTTTATGGCCCTTTTGAGGATCTGAAATGTGTCCTTTTAAAAAAAATAATTTTAAATAATATGTGCATATGGCAAAGAAGCAAAGAAAATGTAAAAAGTCTAAAAACACAGGAAAAGGAACCTTTCCACTCCTGTCCGCAGCTGCCCAGGACCCCCTTGTGTGGCTGTGTTCTGTGAACATTTAGGCTGCTGCTGGGCGCCAGCTGGTACAAACAACACTGCGATCCACATCCCGCACCCCACACTCAGGCGGGGTCCGGATGGCCAGCCAGGGTTCTGAGCAGAGGGCCTCAGCTTGGAACTGGTGAGAAGACACTGAAGAAACGCTGTCACGTCCCAAATGCGGAGACTGAGACATTTCCTCGGCCCTGGACAGATGCAGATGACGCCAAGGAAGGGGTGAAGCGGACCAGCGCTCTCTGTGGTGTGCTTGCTATGTGGCTTACTCCGTTAGACACACTTTCCAGGTAACCATTTCATTTCAACCTGAAGCAATGCTATTCTCCCCATTTTACAGGTGGAGAAATTGAGGTCACAGACATTAAGTAACTTGCCTGAAGCCACGCCCCCAAGTTAGAAGGGAAAGAAGGGAGATGGGAAGAGAGTAGTGGGACTAGGAGTCTGTGGCAGCAACAGCTAAATCTGAGATTCTTGGGGGCAACCAGAGGGGGCTTTGGGAGTGAAAGCCCATTTTCTGGAGTCTCATCAGACAGAGGGGGTGATGGGGCCTAAAATTAGTGCTCCATTCTGCTGACGATCAAATCTAGATCACTTTCTCCCGCACACGGCTCTGACAGCTCAGCCTGCGGCCTCTAGCTCCCTGAGGCGAGGCAGACACTCCCTCTCAGCCTGACTTTATGGCTGTGACTCTGGGATGACAGTCTCTGCCTCCGGAAGGTGCTCATTAAGGGGGAGGGACTGTTGTTATAATTAGTTCCTGCACTTGCCGCACTTGCCGGCCTGGCAAACATACCCCCTACACTACAACCTTCCACCTGCTGGCAGCTTCCCTCCCCTCCCAGAATCCGATCCAAACCTCTCGCAGTGGCCTGTGAGGCCTCCGTGGTCTGGCCTGGCCTCAAAGCCTCCCTGCCACTCACTCCTGCTCACACTCGGCGACACCAGACCTCGCTCTGTCCCTTCACACAGGCTTCTTCCCAGCTTTGGCCTTTTGCACATGCTGTTCCCTCTGCCTGGAATTCCCTCCCCTACCTCCTCCTTCAGGTTTCAGATCCACGTGACCCCCCTAGCATCACCTTGTTTATTTTGTTCAGAGCCCTGAGCTCATCTGAAATTCTTATCATGTACTGGCTGACTCCTGATTAACTTTTCACCCTAAAGAGCTTTGTCATGGGAGGGCCTCACCCACAGGATTCACTGCTGTGTCCCAGCACCTGGCACAAAGCCCAGCGCACAGTAGGTGCACAGTGACTATCTGTTCTAAGAAGGAATGTGTGAAGCGGCACCAGGTGATTCGAAGCAAACCAGGAAGGCTAACTGTCCAAAAGGGAAGTCCCCTGAAGCATCAGCTCGCCGAGGCCATGCTGAAGGAGTCGCGCTAAAGGAGGCCGATCCAGATCCACACCCCAGTCCTCCCCAGGGTTTGTGGGGCAGCTGATGACCTATGGGTCGCTTGCTTTGCACAAGCGCCTCACCCCAGGCCACCAGCAAGGAGCAGGCAACTTGAGGCTCCAAGTCCAGCTTCCTTTCACAATGACACATGGGCAGCTTTTAACTCCGAAGCCTCTGTCCGGGATGCTCGCCAGGAAATACTGTGCACAGCAAGAAACTAGTGTCCGCTGGCTTCACACATGCAGAGAGTTCTAAGAATTCTCCAGTCCACAAATTACAGGCCTTTTTCTGGAGTGGACACCTGCCCCGCTCCCCAGAAATCATCTAGTTCAGTCAGCACTCAGTGTTATGAAGCTGTTGTTTTCACCAGAATCAGGCACCGCGTCCTTCAGAACAGCAGTTCTTAACCGGGGGCAATTCTTCCCCCCAGGAGACAGGTGGCGATATCTGGAGACAAACCTGGTTGTCACGACTGTGGTGGACACCAGAGATGCTGCTAAACAGCCTATAGTGCACAGCACAGCCTGCGCAACAGAGAATTCTCTGGCCCCAAATGTCAGTTGTGCTGCGGCTGAGAGACCCTGCTTCAGGCAAAAGGTAATAAGAAAATGTTTGGGCTTCCTGAACTGAACCTGAATTTGAGGAGAATCAGCAATAATTGGCCACTTGTTCCATTAATTCAATGGTGTATTAATTGCAAAATGGTGATATTCTATTCTATTCTAGTTCAGTCAACATTCAGTGTTATAAACTGAGCAAACCAGCAATGTGTGTGTGTGTGTGTATTTAGCTGTTTGGTAAGCTAGGAGGCAAGCATCTCATGATAACTGGGACCTCACCTGTTTCATGTATCACTGTCCCCAGGACCTAAAACTTATATTTGGCACTTGGGATGCACTGGATAAATATTTGTGGGATAAAGTAACTCCTACGAATATTAAAGAATACATAATAGCCCACCTCCTTTTGGGCTATTTTCCCATTATGATCATGCTTCCTGTGTAGAGACCCAAATCCATTCTCCCTGTCTCCCATGAGAATAGGTTTTAAGCCTGCACACTGTTGGGTAATGTACATATATAAACTACATTTCCCAGCCTCCTCGGCAGCTATGTGTTCTGGCCAATGGGGTATCGGATGATGAGATGTGTGTGATTATACCCTTACAGGGCAAGGGCATGCCCTCCTTCCTCCTTTTCTCCATCTTTTCCTCCCGTCCAGGAGCCAGTCTGGACAGTGCGGATGAAGGCACCACCTAAGAATGGTGGAATGATACGACAGAAAGAGCCTCATCTTGGCACCATGGGGCCAGTATACCTGGACTCTTATGCCTATGCTGTTAAATAAGAAATAAATCACCTATCTTGTTTAAGATACTGTTAACTTTGGGTTTCAGTTAGAGCAGCCCCCTACATCTTAATACGTAACTCCCTGCTCTGCAAACTCCAACTATTGTTAAATCACACTTAAAGATTCTTAGATGATGTGAATATACATTTAGAATTATTTTCCCCCTGCAGCCTCCAACTATCTAAGTGCATTGCTAAGCCAGTGTTAAGAAAGAGGAAGTCATAGAATTTAGATTCAACCAATGATAAGGACAAAAGGAACTATTAAAAAAAGTCCATTAAAACCTTAAAACATCAATTATGCTTAAGTCTATGAGTTCATAATGGCACCAACAAAATAAAAACTCTAATTGATCACCATTGGGAGATGTTAATGAACCAGCCCATTATTTTAAAAACTGGTAAATAAAGAGAAATAATCAAGTATTCATTCTGCTTTTTCCATATGAATTCTGCCATTGTTGGTGAAGGGAAGTCTCTCTTTATAGAAGTTTTCCAGCTAGCAGAAGAAGGAGGAAGGCAGAATTAGAATATCACCATTTTGCAATAATACACCATTGAATTAATGGAACTAGGCCCTGACTACAAACAGACATCAATCACCCAGAGAGGTAGCCTGCCGCCATGTGCTACCTGACAGGGTCCGCCACCACCTGTGAAGCAGTCTGGCCCAAATGACTGAACCTGAGACAGTTCAGCCTCTAGACCAGCAATATTCAACCTTTCTCATCTCATGGCACACGTAAACTAATCACTAAAACTCCGTGGCACACCAAAAACAAAACAAAACAAAAAATTACATTTTTTGCTGATCTGACAAAAAATAGGTATAATTTTAACTCACTCACACCCGATGACGATTATTGTGTTGGCTGTTGTCATTTTTTTATTTGACAATCTAAGGGGGAAGAGGTCAGTGCCCCCGACTAAATACACAGGTATTGCACGTTTTAAAAATTCTTGTGGCACACGGGGTGAAAATCACTGCTCTGGAATCCACTACCGATTTACAGGACACACACACAGAGGACCATGGCCAACCTCACCATGGGACTCAGTGGTAAAAGCCAGTGTGAGGAACTTTACAGGATAAACAGCCTGGTTTCTCCAACACATAAACTGCAAAATGATCTTAATAATGATGAAACAAAGGAAAGGTTATGCTGTTTAATCCAGAGGGCGTACCTCCAGGTTAAAACAAACTCAGAAACCAAGGCATCTATGTGTAACGTGTGGGCCTGGTCTGAGTCCTGATTCAAACTCTAAGATAGTAAGACTAAAACAAAGAAGAAAACGTCTTGAATATATGTATGAGACAATCATACACAGAAGTTCAAACTGGATATCTCATGGGATACCCAGCTCCATGGGTAGCTTAAATACTGAATATTTCTTGATATTAAGGAATTTTAATTAAGTTTCATGCATGCTCATAGTATTATAGTATTTTCAGAAGCCCTGTTTTTAGAGATACATACTATCTTACACATGAGAGGCAGTTTCGATAGCTAAGATTTTGGACGTCTAGGATTTGCTTCGACATATGACTGAAATGGAGGTGACAGAAAAAAAACGAGATTGGCCATGAGTTGGCAACAGTTGAAGCTGGGTGGTGGGTACATTGTGCTACTCTCTATGTATATTCAAAATATTTCGTAGTGAAAGGTTTTTATAAATCTTACTCCCAGCCCCAAGGAGTGGGGAGGAAGGAAGGTAGAAGGAGACAGTACTTCCAAGGCGCCCACTGCGCGCCCGGGGCTGGCGTAGATGGCTCGGATCTGAGTGACACTTCCAGAAGAGAGGTCACAAAGGCTGACAGACAGAAAGGCGTACAGGCCCAGACAGAAACCCTGACTGTGGGAGGTCAGCCAAGTTCAAGGGGAACAACAGTGTGAGCATGATGGTAAGTAACAACGGACACGCCATCCATCTCGGCGGCCAGAGGGAGTATGGGGACAGGCCAGATACGTGCTCTGCACAAAGGAAGTGGTTTCTGCTCAGGACCGGCCCTGCCTTTGACTCCCGGTAGCCTCTAGGCAGAACGTGGGCCCCAAGACAGCCAGATCCTTGCATTTTCCAAGGAAAGCCGGAAATCTGTATTTTTATGTGCAATCTCTTGGTTTTTAAACATTGGCACCTAATCCAAATATTTTCGAAAATAACGTGCAGGCCAAACTAAATATCTGCAGGCTCAACGCAGTCCATGGAACACCCGCTGGCCACCCCGGCTCCAGGCGCTGAAGCCGACCACAACTCAATCCATCTGTAAGAAGCGGAGAGGGCGCATTCATCAACCAACTTGAGGTCAATTCCTTTTTAGGCATCCAATAAGGCCGAGGATTCAAAAGGCACCACCAGCTTCCAGAAACCTGTAAGAACCGGCAGCCGAACATTTCAAACGAGTCCTCCACGTCGGCGGCTTATGCAACAGAACCTCCACTCTGTCTAGAGTTTTGGAAACCAACCACCAGGGAGTGGCCTCTCAGCTTTCCCGGGACGGTGGAACTAACGGGCTTCAGATGAAACCCATTTGCTGGTGTGCGGAATGCCTGGGACGGAAGTCCACATCTCCTGCGACAGACAGCACCATCCTAAAGCCCGCTGTAAAGCGACCGGGGAGCCTCTCCTTCAGTGCCTGGCCACAGATGCGATTCCACGGCAGTTTAAAGGGGGGAGGCAGACGTCCCCCTGAAACTCGAAGGGCTCCTTCACATTCCAGTCTCACTTTACCTCTGACTTCACCCAGAGAGAGACTTGACATCCTGGATGAGCAAAACAGCTTCAGCCGGCCTTCACAGACGCAGCCTCCGCCTGGCCAGATGCCGGGTCAGTAACGCATTAAAGAGGCGTCAAGAATGCAGGGAGAAGAGCCAGAAAAACGGTTTCATCATTCCCCAAGAACAAAGCCCCTCTTTCTTTTTTTTTTTTCTGAAAAGGTAGAAAGTGAAAGAAAATCCGTACTAAAAATCAAGTTAAATAGGTCCAGGGCAAGAAAAGTCCCAAACGCTACTCAGAGGTGACAAAATGCATCCAATTGACAACTCTACAGAATAGAGTAAAACCAGGACTATTTCATAGAAGATGGATTTGTTTTTCTGGAAAAAATAAAGCTTCACTGTTTATTCAAAATGGGTTTACGGATGAGGGAGAAGGTAGGGAGCATAGAGAAAATATGCAATAAAGTAAGACGGTCTGACTCACTGTCCGCCATCTACTTCATCGCTTCAAATAACTATATTGTCTTTTCCCTTCTACCTTCCTAAAGAGAAAAAACATTACAGCTAGAGTCGATATTGGGAAGTTATACTTTTTTTTTTTTTACATAACTTTGGGTCAATTCTTTTGTAGGAAATCTTATGGGTCATGGCCAGGATGAGGGAGGACACATCGCAATGACAGTTCTGTACCCACTTGCGCATTACCCTGAGCAAGCAATGTCTCTGGCTCAAAAGGCGGCTCACTAAGAAAGGCAGTGGCAGCACATCTGTGCTCCGTGCTTGTAAGAATGAAAGTATAGCCCTGAGTTTCATCCTGACTGGTTTGGCTCAGTGGATAGAGCATCGGCCTGTGGACTGAAGGGTCCCAAGTTCGATTCCGGGCGAGGGCATGTACCTTGGTTGCGGGCACATGCCCAGAAGGGGGTGTGCAAGAGGCAGCTGATCGATGTTTCTTTCTCATCGATGTTTCTAGCTCTCTATCCCTCTCCCTTCCTCTCTGTAAAAAATTAATAAAACATATTTTTTTAAGAAAGAAGATACAGATGGGCCTTTAAGGAAGGTCTGGACGCTGACCGACCCATGGATCTTCCCTCTATTCCTTCACAAGATACTCCGTCATTACCACAAGAGAACAACCTCATCTGGAGGGGACGCTGAAGGCTGCACACATGACTCAGAAGAGTTAAAAGCTCAGGTTTTGGTGCATGACTGTGGGGCCACTGGATGACACCATGTGATGTCTTTCTGGATCCCCTTCATGGGCCCTGCCTGCTTTTTGTGGCTCAGATGCTGCTCTGGAATGAGGGCTGAGTGGACAGCAAGTCTGAGAATGGACTTTCTTGTGGTTTGGTAGCTTCTGACCTCAAAATGCAAGAGCACATTCCTTTGGAAACATCTGCTTTGCAGAGTTTTAAAAGATGGCTGAGCATTTATGGGTCTGGAGTCAGCTGGAAGGGGCGCCTTTCGGTTACATAAGCCAGCAGCGCAGAGCACAAGCGCGTGGGAGGGAAGGACAGCTGCGCACACAGCTAGAAAGTGAGCCTCTTCCAAGGGTTTGGGCAAAAGAAAGACGCCCCTGGAGAAGGATCGGTTCCCTGACGTTCACTCCTGGGAGAGGGGCAAGGACCGGCTAGGAGCCCAGTTAAGTAATCTTCCAGCAGTAGCTCTTGCAAATTCCATGGGCTCCTCTTTAGACAAGCTGTTTTCTGGACTTTGAATATTCTAGTGAGACTCTCAATGCCCTTTGCTGAATTAACAAAACACAGCCGGGCAGGGTAATCAGGACAGAAGCTGAGAGCCAGCCTCGGGGCTCTTCAAAGCCCAGCTCTGCCCAAACTCCCTGCGGAGGCAGTAGCTGTCTTAGTCTGTTTGAGCTGCTGTAACAAAAAAGCCACCCACCGGTGGCTTATAAACAACAAGCATTTATTCCTCACCGTTGTGGAGGCTGGGAAGCCCCAGGTCAAGAAGCCAGCAGGCAGATTCTGCCCACTTGCTCATCATGACCTTTTCATATAACCTCATATGGCGGAAGGGGCTGGGGACTCTGCAGGGTCTCTGTTATAATCCCAGTGGTGAGGGCTCCATCCTTGGATCTCATTTCCTCCCAAGGCTCCACCTCCATATACCTTCACTCTGGGGGTTGGGTTTCAATGTATGATGTTGGGGGAAGGGGACACACATTCAGGCCATAGCAATGACACAATTGATAACGATGATGATGATGATGATGATACTTGTAGTGAATGGGGGGAAAGTACATTAACAACTGTTGAGCGTTTACCATGCACACCACGTACTGCTCAAGTACTTTCCTCACAAAGATGCTCCCGTTTCCATTCTCACAATAACCCTGACTTGCCCAAGGTCACAAAAGAGTGAAACAATGAGGCCAGACTGAAGCCAGACACAATAACCCCATAAACTCTACCCCCAACAGGTCCTGCATCAAGGGGAGCCCCTCAGACCAGCCACCCCGTTCCTGAGAACTGGCCCCCAACATACCCAGCCACTCACCCCCTCAACATACCCAGCCACTTGCCGAGTGACAGATGTGTAAGTGCTGCTGTGACAGCAAGAGATACCCACGTCCCACCCACAGGGACCTGTGTGCACTCCACGCCATCTTTGCAGCACGAAGTGGGGAAATAAGAATATATATACTTGCATCTTCTCACAGTGCCTACAGCAGCTCTATGTCACGCATTCACAAGAAGGGGTACCCCCCTCAAGGGGCAAAAGCTGATTCTCAGGGATGGAAATTCTTACAAATGACAATGTTCTGTGCCCTGCAAAGGTCAGTCTGTGGGACCGACATTTCATGGGGGCAGTGATCAGGGGGAAGTTATCTGAAAGACACCTGAGTGCCGGTGTGTGACAAAAATGGGGGGGTGGGGAGGGAAGGTTGAAAACTACCGCTCTGCAAGGCTAGAGCAAAATTACTCTCAGGAGCAAGGCAGATATGAAACAAAACGCTGCCAGATATCTTTTTTACGTTTTGTGTTCTTTGACCGGGTGGACATGCTGCCTATAGAAGATGTAAATATTTCCAAATGAGCTTTTGAAATGGATGCTGACCAAAGCCCTCAGCAGGGCCTAGACTCTGCTGGTGCCCACAGCCTCTGGGCTGCTGAGCCAGGCAACCATTTCTCTTGGTTCTCATCACAGTAGAGAATCCCTGACTTTCACCCTATATAGCTAGGCACCACTGTCCCCTGGACCCAGAGAGGCTGTCAGGAGGCTGAGCCACATGGAGCCCATGTGGCTGTGGGCACGCGTGGTCCTCAGCAGCAGCCAGGCTGTATTGGGCTCTGCACGCCTCACCAAACAGGAGCTGCTTTGTCACCAGCTTGCCATAGGCACTGAGTGGCCCCAGTGAAAGATTCCTGACCCGCCGAACAAAGCCTGCTGGTCCCAGAATGTCCTCCCCTCCTCGGCTCCCTTCCCGCTTCCTGTGTGTTGGAGGGTGAGTCCTTCTGTTCTTTCTTCCCTGGCCTGTTTCTCATATACCAGCACATCCAGCTTCTGGGCAAAGAGCCTTTTCAAAGGGCACCCCTGGTCCCTTTGCCAAGAACACAACCAGCAACACTTGGACCACTGGGCCATGCTCCGTCAGAGGACACACATGCTGCACTTTCCAGCGGTCTCTGGGCCAAGGCATCATCTCCCTCATGCTGGTTCGCTTCCCACAGGGCTCCAAGGAAGCATGGGAGGGAGCAGGGCCTGTGCTCTGGGGTGTTGCCCTATACTCGTGCCCACATGGAAGACACAGAGCATGAAGGGGTGTGGTCCCCATCTACAAAGGCCAGAAGAGCCAATTTTTTAATTCTCCTATAAAAATATATTTTGCCCTAACCCGTCTGGCTCAGTGGATAGAGCGTCGGCCTGTGGACTCAAGGGTCCCAGGTTCAATTCTGGTCAAGGACATGTACCTAGGTTGCGGGCACATCCCCAGTAGGGAGTGTGCAGGAGGCAGCTGATCAATGTTTCTCTCTCATTGATGTTTCTAACTCTCTATCCCTCTCCCTTCCTCTATGTAAAAAAAAAAAAATCAGTTATATATATATATATATATATACACACACACACACACACACACACACACACACACACACACATATTTAAAATTTTTGAACCACATCCTTCAAGAAGTCACTGAAACTCATAAACAAATACATATAGTAGCCAGCATGTACCAAGCATTATTTTGTACCAAGCACTGTTCTAAGCTTATGACATAGTCGCTCATTTCACACTCTTTGCTGCCCCTGAAGGAGGAGCAGAACCACCTCCACTGTACAGATGGGGAAGTGGAGCCACATCAAGGCGAGTGACCTGCCCAGTGTCACAGG